>DWJN01005727.1:0-11232 GCA_018248895.1 Carystus phorcus
ATACTTGTTTGTATACCTAAAAAATTGTTGGTACTGCAAAAATTTACCTGGATTGCAATCAGTCAGCAGTGAGCATATTGACAGCAGAACCTTCGATATTGTTAGGGCCGGGGACCAGTTGTCCTTGAGTATATCTAAGCATATCACACCCTGGCTGTTGATATTACAGTGGTATATTCTAGTACGGAATGTCACCTGAAAATTATTAAATATTTTTTAATTAACTCAAATTTACTTTTTTTATTATTATGATGATAGAAAATCAATCAATCTTTATCTAAAACCTAGTGACTAGAACAAAAATAAATTGATTAAATAAAATAATAATACACTATAATTATATATTAATTAGTTGATTTTGATTAAATGAATATTCAATTATGAGTGTTCTGATTATACAAAATATGTGCAAGGGTATAGATTATTTTTGTTCTTCATTAAATCATGAATATATTTCACATGTGAATTAAAATGTTTAGGAGTTCCAAAAACATTACATATTAACACAAAACAACATTCAAACATCATATTGAAATACTGTATGAACAACATCGGGAGTTAAAAGAATGGGTTCACAAAATATCTAAGACAATACAAAGTTAAATGATACCTAACAGAAAACAATCACTTTTGAAGTTATATTGTAAACATAATTGCCCAAATTAGTAATGTATGCAACTATTTACGAAGGTATCTAAAATAAAAAAAAAACATTTAATCAAACTATGCCTACCTTAGGTGGTTTGAACGGGTACTCTGGGGAGAAATGTATATCAAGGAAGAACACGCCACCTTCATACACTGAACCGGGCGGTCCTAAAATAGTCGAGACCCATTCATACAGGTTGTCTCCCTTGGGACCTGCACTGCAATTTGGTGGGGGATCCAATGTGATTTCAGCTAACTCCTTCTGAATTCTCTTTGCAGAAGTACCCAGTGCCTTCGACATCTTTGGGTTAGCTTTATTTTCCTTAGTGTCCGGTTTATTGTCTGCTATTGCTCCACTCGAGCCTGCACCCCCTCTTCCTCGTCCCGTGCCGCTTCCTGATGAACCAGACGCACCGGACATTATCTAAAACCATCAAATAACTCATGCCGCTAAACAAAAAAGCTACTTGTTAAAAAGCTGAATGATAAAGTAAGCTTTAAAGGTAAGTGCAAAAATAACATATTAAGCAAATATATTACACAAATTCAATTTGTTAACCAATCTATATTGTCATTTAAAAAAAGATTACGAAGTTAATCGCCATAGGTAGGTACGGGACAAGATCAAAAATAAACAAGATTGAGTAGGTAAATTATGAACAGAGGAAAGGGCAATGACATGTGTATACCAATAATCAATAATCAGTCTGACAAAGGCGAATATACAAATTACAACGATGGGCATGATAAATGAAATAAAATTTTAAGTTTTAGTGCAAAAAACGATGATTTGTATTCCTTTTTTTCAAGCATTTTTTTTTTCAGAACAAAGACATTCATCCTCTCTTTACGCTAATCATGATACGACAACAAAGTAACACAGAAAAGAATAAAATAGCTTCTTAAGGTCTCTTACCCGCAACTAAAATGAAAACTATAACTTTTAGATAGAAATTGAAGGGAAAAGAATTTTGTACCTTACGAATAACAGTCGGCCATCTTGTGGGCTGGCGTTATCCGATAATTTATATTTTTTGATTCACCACAGACTTGAATTGAACTAATAAATGTCTCCCGATTTTCAAGCTACAGGATACAAAGAACCCTTCTGAATACGTATAAAACCTTTGTTATAAAGCGAAAGTGATCTCCAAAAAATGTTCGACACTGCAAACGCAAACTCCGTTACTTTCTCACCATTATATCGAAACACCGCTTGAGGGTAATATGAGTAAAAATGATACCTTTATTCAAACTAAAAACTTTCTTTTGGCGTTTTCCAAAGTGTTTCACTTCTTCATTCCACTTTTACCACATTTCGTTCATTAGTACATCACCCTCACCTACACAATAACAACTGAAATTCATAGACCATACAATATTAGCGAAATATGTAAAACGATGATCAATAACAAAGTTATCATACTTTTTATTTAAACAACTTACGGAAGAGTATTCAATTTAGCTAAAAAGTCTTCATGGAACATTAGAGAAATAGTAATTTTGTGAAATTCACAAAGCACAACCACAATTACTTCCCGACCGACATGCACAGAGTACGTATGCCGACATGTTGTTTATAAAAAAACCGTAGTTGCCAGTTAATATCATAGTAAAGTAGGCAGGTATAGGGTAGCCATTTTAAAAATACCTAAGATCTATGGTTTACTAAATAAAGAGTGCAATTTTTTATACCAATATTCATATATCTTTATAAACGGCCTGTGCCGCGTAATTTATATCGTTAGATAAAATATATCATACTTTTTCTTTATTTTTACGATTTATTGGACTAAAAGTTACGATCGACCGTTCGCAATACCGCGATAAACCAGGATGGCTACGGGTCTCAGCCCAGGATTGGATCCCCCAATCCAATTGGCCAATATTCGTCGTCCTGGCTTTGCTCCCAAATTAGGTAATATAGTAATATAGTTTTGCTTGCCGATGTAGCTGCCGTCATAGCACGCCCACACTAGTTTTAATTACATTTTCATGAAATAGTGCCGTCGTAGTTTTAAACTTTTCAGATTATTACATGCAAACAAACTAAAAGACAAAAATACTATTACAAAACGTATTTACCCAGGATTTGGGTATTTATCCAGGTAAATACCCGGTAAATACCTGAATGGCAATTTACCCCGACGCGGCGACGCCCATCTCTAATCACGTATGACCACGTGCTTATAACAACTAGTTAAGCATTAATATTTAGTATATAAGAACCTAACATATTAACAAAAAGAGAGAGCTACTCAGTAAGTTAACCCTAAGTAACACTTGTATCTTCTCGCTTCGGCGACTCCCCGGTTTAGCGACTCCGCTATGACTATGACCCTACCGTTACATCAGTATGTACCTACCGCTACCATGCCATAATACCACATCACATAGCGACCTGCCTGCCGTGTCAACCACATCACAAAATAATGGAAATTTAATAGTACCTACTAATAGCATATATTCTATGATGGATATAAAGAACCCACTTACTATACCTACCTAGTCAGTCTGTGGTGATCACAAAATTATACAGGGCGTGTTCCGAATTACGCTCACAGCACTCATAGCATGCCAACGCGCGGTCCGATTCGTGCTTTTCACGCTCACAGTTAGCATTGTGAACGTTATGACGTCACTTGTCGCTTGTGACAGTTGTGACATCATACCCTAGTGGTCACAGTGTTCATTTATATCAAAAAATGTTTTGTTAGGTTATGTTCAATCGTAAGCAGGCTACAAATGGTCCGAATCATTAACAAACGTTAGCGCGCTCACTAAATCGGACCCCGCGATAGCAATATAAACGTCCGAGTGCTGTGAGCGTAATTCGGAACGCGGGGGTAGTATCTCTACTCTAATCTGTGACAGAAGTCGACACTTTGACAGTCAGACAGTGACAGAACAAAAGTGGTACAAAATATTATAGATCAGTTAGATCACATATTTAATTGTTTGTAATTCGTTTAGGAATCAAGAAAATACATGTATAAGATAGAAAAAAGATAATCTGGTATTGCTCATAAATCAAGAGTATAATATTCTAATTGTAGAGATTTATTATTGTTTTATTCATTTTGATTGGTGTGGTAAACAAATAATCTACAAATATGGGTAAACGACAGCATCAAAAGGATAAAATGTTAGTATCATACATTATACTGCCTCTTTTAATAGTTAATATTATGTTATACGAGATGCATTCAATAACTTGTCCTTTAGGTACCTTACGTACACGGAATGGACAACTCTATACGGTGGTAAACGATCGGGGACTGCTACGGAGGAAGACACAACATTTAAGAGACTCCCGTTTGACCACTGCTCGCTGTGTCTGCAGCCCTTTGACGACCCTTACTGCGATGCGGATGGAAATATCTTTGAATTGCAGGCTATTATAGAATTTGTCAAAAAGTTTAAAGTTAATCCTGTGACTGGAAAGGTATGTGAAATTAAGTTTCTCATTGGACGCTATCAATTAAGAAATACATATAGTTGTGTCATGTCGTGTCATGTATATATATATATATTTTTAATTTTTTCACTTTATTCACGTTTATATAACAACCAGCTTATAGCATGCTCCAACACTATTATTTAAAAAAATTATAACTGAGTAAAAAATAATAACATTCTGTTTTTTTAGTCTTTTGCTCCTCCTCCACATTTATTTTTATAGTTTTTATTTGTTAATAACAGTTCTTACTTATTGTAGTGTAAATTATTTGCAGTAATTACTTATCAAAATTCCTGTTGGATTTCAGAAAATAGATATGAAGACTTTAACAAAATTGAATTTTTTCAAGAATGCCGAAGATGATTACCATTGTCCTGTACTGTTTAAACCCTTTACAAAGAACTCGCACATTGTAGCAATCCAGAAAACTGGTAATGTTTATTCCTATGAAGCAGTTGAACAGCTGAATATCAAGGGAAAAAACTTTAAGGATCTTATTAATGACACACCTTTCAGTAGATCCGACATCATCACCATACAAGATCCTAATAATTTGAACAAATTCAACATATCTAAATTTCACCATATTAAAAATAACCTGAGAGTGGAAACTGAAGGTAAGTTACTCTTGCTGAAGTTGAGCAAAACTCTATTTTTTAATGTTTACCTTCTAAATACCTGTTTGGCATAATGGTCACCAAGCCAGACTGCCGTTCAAATAGTCCTGGGTTTTGGGAAAAAATTTGAATTAGAAGGTTAAATTTCGGTTACGCCAATCCCATATTAAGAGAAAAAAAAAACTGTTTTCAATTTGAGTGTGTCCTTATCCTTGTGTGTTTTGTCTATTGCACCCACAATACTAGGTATTCTAGTATAGGGATACGTGAGTGTAACATGAAAAAAACAAAATTCATACAAATGTATTATCAGTCACAAAATTATAATTATTCATTAAGATAATTCCAGTAGACTTACGTAATTCAGTTTATAATTTGGTTTGGAAATTATGAGAAAACCTGCTCCCCTGAGAATTCTCTTTAATATTCTCAAAGGTTTATCAATATTGCCAATTGGCACCTGGCTAGTTTACCTCAAATTGTGTGAGGAAACTTGAATTTAATAGGATGTTTAGTGTAAAGCAAAAAATTACAGAAATATATAACAAATTTGAATTTAGATAAAGGCACAAGCATTTCAGTTAATTAAAAGTTTATCTACTGTTTAATATTAATGCTTATTTTGATATAATAGAGGAGATAGCAATGAGAAAGGACCCCCATGCAAGATTAAAAACAGTGTCGGCTGAAACAAGGGATATTCTTAATGAATTGGACAGAACATATGTAGCTCCCGCAGCAAAGGAAGTGAAGAAAGAGGTTTGTATAAATTAGATACTGTTTAAGATCAATTAATGACCATAACTACCTTCAAGGATGCTATTACCATGGAAGTAAAACCCTCTATTAAAAAAAAAATACCAAATGCAAGCATATTAACTTAAAAAGGGTATGAATTTAATCTTCAAATTATATCAGGCTAACATTTTTATACCCTATAAAAGTACAAAAAGTGGGTTTAATTAAAAATATATATACTCAAATTGTTACAGACAGCAGATAAGTTTAATGCAGCTCATTACTCAACTGGCAAAGTTGCCGCCAGTTTCACATCCACTGCTATGGCCCCAGAAACTGTGCATGAAGCAGCAATTATATGTGAAGATGAAGTTAAATATGAGAGGGTCAAGAAGAAAGGTATGGAATTATATTGCCTGGAATCTAAAAGTGACTCCCAGATTCTCACTTCTATTATTGTTAAAAGACTTGGTGTATAATACGCCACATAGTTCCAGTAAGGATTGATAGACCATACATCAATCAGGATGGCGAAAGTTCTTACACATTCTTGATAAGTAAAAAATATTATGCTTTATTGTTGCAGGTTATGTGAGGCTGGTAACAAATGTTGGTCCATTGAACTTCGAGTTATATTGCGACGTGACGCCTAAGACTTGCGATAACTTCATAAGATTATGTAACAAAGGATATTACAATGGCACAAAGTTTCACAGATCAATTAGGAATTTTATGGTATGTTATAGTAGACACATCGAAGAACAATCATTTTATATAGCCAATCAATAGCCCAATAAGATCGTAACCTGTAATAAAAAGGTGTCAATAATTGAATTTGTGGCCTAGATTTAAGCATGCCATCCGTGTTATACCTAGTTCTATGGGTGCAAACAAAATACAAACTTCGCCAAATTTGTAAAGTAATGTCACGCATTGAATGATGAATAACATAGTGTGCGTGAATTTAAAGATTCCGCGAATTGTAAATCTTTATATATATATATATATAATTATTCTGTTTGTGTGTATGCCACAAAACCCCGCCTAAACTTTCGGACCAATTTTGATGGATTTTTTACTATGTGTTTCTAGGAATTTGAAAATGGTTTAATTATAGAATTAGATTCGATAGAAATTAAATGTTTTTATGTGCTGTAAGATAACATATGCCGGGACAACTAGTACTCTATATGTGTTTGTAGGTTGATTAACAAATTCAGCCCTGAGATGTCTTGAGGAAACCTAATCTCAAAACCTACATAGTATAGTGTAGAATACATACCTTCATAGTCTCAAAGCAAATTCTTTTAATTCTTGTTAAGCTTCAGCATAAAAATATAAATAACATGATCATAGCTTCTATAGTTCCAATTGCTCTGTGGTTTTCAGACAATACAGAGTTTATTTTTTGTTTGATCCTAGACTGCATGGTATTTGATTAATAACTGTTATCAAATATGTTTACAGATCCAAGGTGGAGATCCAACTGGAACAGGTCTTGGTGGTGAGTCTATATGGAAAAAGCCGTTTGAAGATGAAGTCAAACCAAATTTGCACCATGTGGGCCGAGGGGTCCTGTCCATGGCTAACTCTGGACCAAATACCAATGGTTCACAATTGTTAGTAATTTTTTAATCTCTTATATACGTTTAAATCTTATGTATATAGCAACATAGGGTTAGTTCAATCATATCGGATGCCCTAATTATATTTTTATATTTCTTAATATTTTTACACATCATATTAGAAAATGTATGGTGCTTGTATTAAGATGAACTTCATAAAACATTAATAATTACAAATTACTTGGCAGACACAAATTGAGCTAGAGGGCCTAAATTTATCCTTTTTTGTATGGCTTGTATACATATAAGAGTTTATAGAAATTCATTCTTTAAAGAAGCGATAAGTTTGTATAAATTATTACTCAATAAGTTTTAACGAATCCATTTGTAATGATGATTGTAAAAGGAATATTCCTTTCAGCTTCATAACATTCAGGTCTTGCAAGCAACTAGATAGTAAACATACAATATTCGGCAAGTTGGTTGGTGGACTGGACACATTGAATGCAATGGAGCACATTGAAGTGGACAATAGGGACAGACCGATCAACGATATTATCATTGAAGTGGCACAGGTGTTTGTTGATCCCTTTGCAGAGGCTGAAGAACAGGTAGCTAATGTTTTTATCACTTATGTATTAAACACAATATGTAGGGATACATAATACAATTTTTTGTTAGTTTCAACTATTTCTTAATGGTGTTCTACAAAGGCTTGTGTTTAAACGCCGCTCAAAAATATATCTATTTTACTACCAATAAAATTCGAAACGTTTAAAAAAATGGATAAATGATCAAAAAAACAGAGCAGTCTTCCTCCTTTTTGCAGTAATAAATTCATACCAACCTAACCTATCCATTCATTTGATGCACAATCAACATTATTTGGTGACCATTTATCTATTTTGGGAAGCAAAAGGTAATTGTTCAAAGCGTGCAATTATTCCAGCAGTTGTGTATTTAGTTTGCATCATAATATGATATACTAAAGTATATCCTAAACCTTTTTTATAGTCAATTTAATTTTTTTTGTAGGGTCTTAAAAATATTTCTGGTGACCTTGCTTAAATACTACTACAATTGGTTTTGAAACTAGACATACAAAAAATCATTGCCCTTTGAGTATGACAATTCCCTTATAATTATTACAAAGATCTGGTGTTTATTGTAATGTGACAATTCATTCATATTATCTAGAGATAAGGCCAACTCACATGATAGATGCCTGTGAATTTTCAATATGTTGAAGTGTTAAAGTTTTCCGATGTGTTGAAGTGATTCTTCTTTGATAATGTATGTTAATTAACATGTATATTATACTTTGCATTTACAGTTAGCAGCTGAAAGGGCCGAAGAGTTGAAGAAACAATCAGAGGTAGAGAAACAAGAACATAAACAGAAGGCTAGCAAGCAACCATTGAAGGTGTTCAGGGAAGGAGTGGGGAAGTATTTGAACATCCAGGAACCTTCCACAAGTGTTAAGACTGTTAAAACCACTGAAGTCCCCACTAAAAAACCAAGGAAAGATAGCAAATTTGGATTTGGTAGTTTTGATTCATGGTAAAAACAAGAATTATAATGCAGTAGTGACCTAATTTTGAAGTGAAGATATGTATTATAATAAAATGTTGGCTTCTGCAACATAGCATAAATGACAAGGCAGGCATTGTTATTATATTGATATGTGTTAATGTTAGTAAATAAAGATACTTGTATTGTAAATAATTAAATACCTTTAATTTTTCCAATGACTTTTATTTCTATATACCCAATGTGACTTTCATATAAATAAAAGGTAAGTACATTTGATTTAAATATTGTGCATAGAATTAATGGGGAAATGTTTGATTAAAATACATTATACAATAGTCAGTATCATATTGTGATTAAATGTGAATTTGCATATGTTGTTCTATGAATAGATCTTAGTTTGGATTTTGGTTTTGATATATTCTGAATCATTTTAGAGTTGTCCTTTATAAACCATCTTTTTGTTTTATTTACAAATGATCATTCATATGTCAAACTATTTGAGGTATTATTACATTATTTGGCTAAATCCACCTTAAGTACAAAATTTAATTATAAATGAAATGTGATTTATCTATAACATAATGTAGGCTCAAGATGAAAAATGCTAATTGATCAGTTGGACTGTTTATGTGTTAAATCATTATGCATATAAAAAAAATGGAAAATAATAAAATTTTCACTAAATAAATCTGTACAGTTAATTTTAGTAGCAAAATTGTGCAGCTGGTCAGTTTGGATGCCACCGAAAATAGAACAAATAATGGAACTATTTGTAAACACTAAAGACCATGATATTTAACTGTAAATTTTAACCTGTCAGTCAATATAGTAAAAAAATCGGGAGCTTTTCTTTTAGAAACTCATCTAATAACTAATAAATAATTTCCTTAACACTAGAGATAGATAGAATTAATATACCTTTTAATTTATTAATATTATCAAGTGCTAGGCTACAGAAATCTACAGTAAACAATTGCAAATACAATGTGTGATTGGTACACAGCTTTATAGTACCGACCTACATCAATAAACACTTATAGTAGAAAAGTTAAAGCCTCCAGTGGCTAAGACAAACTTTCCTTATGCTATATGAGCCTATACAAAGGTTGATGTTGTTATTTATGATGGTCTATGCTTAATGCACCCACTTTTATAGAATCCGAGAATACCTGCACTAGCCCTAGATAGTGAACAGGCTTGCTTGCTTAATCTCTAGGTTGCTAAATAGGAAATATTCATACCTTTGTAAGGCTTCCTAGCTTAGCATTGTAAGTGCTAAGTAATTCTAAACATATACATATATAATTAACTAACCACTGCAGATTGTAGCAAATGACTTACAGACTAATAAATTACCTTCTGGTATCTAAGATTTGATCACTTGTTTTAATAATAATAGAAATAATTTTTAAGTACCTAATTAATTTAAATCCAGGTTATATTTATTCTTTCATCTGCAATTTGTACTTACGCTAGTACAAAGTATATGTACTTAGGCTATGTTAGATAAAGTTTGGCTACAACAGCCCTTGAGAAAGTTGCCTTGACCCAACTTATACATAATAATAATTGGTTTGGCTGAATTGGTACAGCCTACAACACTGAAACCAATCTCATACTAGTAGACCAAGGTATTGTAAAAGAACAAAAGTCAGCCACCCTTCTCAAATGTAAAGTTTTTTAAAGTAATTAAATTATCTATCAAAGCTATCAATATGGAAACCATATTTTATACAAACATTAAATTAATAGTTACACTAAATACATGTTATTTATTAGTATAAAAACAAAATACTATTCACTATCAGCATTTCTGATCCTAAAATTTCATTCAAACAAACAATGATTCAAACATCTCATTTTTCATTAACTAAATAAGACAAGACAATAATATCTATCAATTCGAAAGAACTCTAGTAATACAAACTTCAGAAACTCGTAAGTTAATAGTTTTGACGCCGTCGGCCCGTCCTCTGCTTGTCAAACCTCATCTCCATTTCCTCAAGCACCTTTGGCGTGTAGCGAACCACTAGCTTGACAGACCCTACTGCTTGCTTCAGTAACTCTACAGCCTTCTCATGATTCTCACCTTCAACTGATACACCGTTGACAGATAGCAACTGGTCGCCCCTCTTCAATCCGCCGTGTCGATCGGCTACGCCCCCTGGGATAATTCTGGATATGTAAATTGGAGAGTTTTGCTCCTTTCCGCCCATCACGTTGAAGCCTAATCCTTCTTCGGTCTTTGGGAGTTCTACTACGCGAGGATGGGCGTGACCCTCCGCTGCCGCAAAGGCAGCAACTGTAGCCTTCGCAGTCGCTGAAGCCCGTATATCGGCAGAGCCTTGAATGTCCACAGTTTCATAGACATGCTCGTAAACTTCTCTCACAGCATTTAAAAAGTCACTCTGAAGCACCTTTTGCAATGCAGCCAGTTTAGTTGCAGGGACTTCTCCACTTTGTTGGAGCTTTTCAAGTAATTCGATGGCCCTCTTTATATCTCTTGCGAGGGTAAGCTGCTCACCAGTGCTACTCATAGTGGTCATTTTATTTTTCTGTGCTAAAATAATAAGTATGAATTGCAATAAAATCAATTAGTACTTGAAAGGACTTAAATCAATACACAACGAAATATCCCAGACGACAAAAAAAGTAGAACTGACAATCTGAC
>DWJN01005728.1:0-11231 GCA_018248895.1 Carystus phorcus
GTGTTGCTCGTTTATTGGCTAGTTCCATAAAAAATAGGTATCTCTAATAAAAAGTTGTACTACCTACCTATTATAATTTTATTATTAACTAGCTGACCCGGCAGACTTCGTACTGCCTCAATAGATAAATAAAAAAGCATTGAAAAGATAATGCAAAACCGATATTAAAACATCGATGTGTTTTATTGTCTAACATTGATGATTATCGAAATCAATGGTAATGGACCATCCCTATTTCTAAGGAAAAAAAAAATAGTTTTTTATTCAATTTCTGAAAATTTTATATTTACTTTCCTTTTAAACCTTCCCTGGACTCAACCAACAAATAATTCAAGACCAAAATTAGCCAAATCGGTCCAGCCGTTCCAAAGTTTTAGCGAGACTAACGAACAGCAATTCATTATTATTTATATAGATTATAATTTTTATTTATTATTAAAATGATAATATAAGTAGTGCATCAATAAGCTTTCCATTACCAGATTTCGGAGGTGGTTCCAGTAGCGGGGGGGTCGCCATTGCCCATCCCCCCTCCAGCTTGTCCCGAATGGCCAGTCTTCATGGTCAACTGACCCCATCAATACGGTCACACGTCACTCTCAAATCTTCTAAACAACGTATAATTTATAAAAATATTAGCAAATTCTTTATCTACTTACGCTGTTCTGTGATTTTCCATTTTGGTTAATTAATGTTGCAATGTATTTTACAAATGCAAGTTACAAATATATATACGTTTGTCGTATTTAGTGACAAAATAATAAAAGTTACTTATTTTATAAAAAAAAATAGGGTAACATTTTAAGTGCAGACGATACGACGATACGCTCACGACTTTCTGTACTTTTACACCGGTGTTCCAATCATGCATGAATCGTGAGTACCCGTTTGCATTTAAAGTGTTTATTCGGCAGTGATGTAAGTTTAGTTTTATGACCAGGATGAACTAAATCTAACTTTTAGATTAATATTTAGTAAAATGTGACTTGTGATTCCCAAGTTAATTTTACAAAACTTAAAAGGTGCGATTTTAATAAATAATTTTAGTAAATTAGTTGTTAATAAAATGAAAGTATAATTTGCGGATATTTTTCGTGTTGCTCAATTATATGTCTAATAATTTTCATTTATATTAAAAATGAATCTCATTTAGAATGTATTTGTATGAAAGCTTTTATGTAATTTACACCGAGTCCTATTTTTTTGTATATCTTCGCGATGAATTGCCATCTATATGAGTTATTATAAATATATTTATTGTTCACAAATCTTATTTAGATATAAATAGATATATGCCGCCGGTGAATATTTATGTACAAAAATATAACATCACTTGCCAAGAACAAGGAAATGACAATAAAATAAAAAAATATAATTTTAAAACGGCTCAAAAGTAGTGATATATAATGTAGGCGTAATTTATTATTAAATGTATAATTATGTTATTAGTTCATAGTTTAATATTGCCACAAAATCATTATTTCACGTGTTAGGTATGGAGAAGTTGATCTGTATCCAAGTGGATATAACCATATTGTTATTTGAATAATATTGTAATTATATGTTTGTAATTAACAGAATTTTATTACAATATGAATAAGTCTTATAGTGAGTTGAGACTTAATTTGGACATTTATCAGACGAATAAATTTTGTAATTCGTCAAATTTTTAACAGGTTTGTTATAATATTACAATATTATTATCGCTTACCTTAATATTTGTTAAGAGCTTAGATCAACTCGCTCATTGGTCTTGTTTTAAATGTTTAACCTGTTGTAATCGTTGATTTTCACTATTATATATAACTGTTATACCGTTATTAGATTGGTATCCATGTAATATAACACTAATTAAATCTTGACTTCGTATACATTTATCAAAGTTGTTATACTTTTAAAAGGTTTAAAAAGTATTTATTCTTTAATTATTATTTAATTTTGTTGTGACAAGTAATATAACATCCTTAAAATGTTACAAAGGCCAATTTTAGTGTGTGAAACCATCGCTTGAATTTGATAGTGTTATAATTATATTTTGTGTTTCATCTTAATCAGATCTGCTTTTATACAAGACACTTCATTATATAACTTGAAATACATAACAAAATGATACACAGAGTTATAGAAAATTAACAATAAGAGTACCCGCTATAATTAAAATGTTGAGTGTCCGCGATGAAAATAGTTTAAAATCATATATAACAATAATAGTTTTTATGTTCCTTAACTGTATATACAATACAATTTCTATACATCATAATATATATATATATATCATAAAGTATTTTTAAATATGTGACAACGAACTATATACAGTTCCTTAACTGTATATACAATACAATTTCTATACATCATAATATAAATATATATATTATAAAGTATTTTTAAATATACAAGTGACAACGAACTATATACAGTGATAAAATGGTTGGTGCTGTTGTTTTAAAAATAAGCCAAATATGTAGGTGTTTACATATAGATATACAGATATTGCCTTGTAGTTTAGAGAAACAACGCTCAATTAGATATAGTTATGCGCCGTGACGAAGGTGGCACACTTACAATTCCACAATTTCCTACGCTAACTTAGGATTTTTTATGACAAATATTTAAAATGAAAAAACTTACTAAAATGCGGCTAATTAAAGTAAAGATTTTATGCTTGATAAAATGGTTTCCTTAATTCGCAAAAATTGTTATATATATTCTCAATCTCAATTTAATTCTCAGTCTTAAACTAAATTTTTAATAAACATGTTCTTGAACTATTTAATAATTCTATTGCAATAATAATTCCCATTTCTTTCAATAGTCGAATAAAATTTCTAAGTTAGCATAGTGTAAGTATTAAAACACGTTATTATTAAAGTGAAGTGTGTACCTGTCGTGGGTTGCTATGACTTTAATAATAATAATATTAATTAGTCTCGAGCCTAACTTCTCATTAACTATTATCATATTATTAGATAAACATTCATCAATCTCATAATATAGAAAATTATGTTTTTAGATTTAGTTTGTTTTTCATACCCTATAGCTGTTACAGGAAGTTATATTAGTTAGAATAATGTTTAATCTAACCTGCAATGGGCCCACGTGGCCCATCTTGTCCCAGTCGGGACACGTACTTATCGGCATAATGATTATTTTATTAGTATTAGTGTTAAAGCAATCAAACAACAAAATCAAAATGTCTTCCAATGTTGTAAAATAATAATTTATTTATAAGTTTGTCACAATGTTTTTTCTTTAGATTTATTCTTAAGTTATTTTAAGCTGTGGCTAGAATTGTACTTACGGTGCGAATATAAATTGCTCAAATAATTATTTAATTACAAATATATATTCATGAAAATAGTTACTTGTTATTTGAAATCGTTTAAAATGTTCTTATTTCAAACCAAAGATATAATGTTGTCTAAATGGTAAATATTTACATTATTAATATTATAATAATATATCTTGCTGTGTAAAATATGTTTTAAGTACAATTCGGCCAATAAAAGTGATCGATAATTAAAAAATAAGCAATAATGTAATGTTCTCAATATGCTATACGATGGTCAGTTCTAGTTTAAACAACTTACTTTAGACAACGATTTAAAATATTTAATTTAATTATTTATAGTGCAATTTCGACAGTGGGATAAACGATTCATGATAATCTTAACTAAATCAAAAAGACGTCACCGCTCTACTTCTACGTCTTTACGACATACGTCTATGTTTAGTTGAATTTATCATAAGATTATCATTCCATTAATGGAACGTGAATATCGCTATATTTACGTGTAGTTCGGTGTCATCACATGTCATTTAAGTTAATTTTAAGTTGCATTAGATACATTGAAATAAAGAGGAAAGACGTATCTCGAAAACTCAAAAACAATTCACATATTTGTAATGAAAAAATCATAATTTTCGTAGAATTCATTCCTGAGCTACAGTTTACTCAAAATTGGTAAAAATTTTGACATAAAAATATTGAAGATCTAATCGTAAACTGAAATCTTTCTTTAAGAGTGGAACTTTTCCTGGCATAATATAATATAAAAGCTAGAAAATCAAAGTAATATATTTTCTAAGTAACCGTTTTTTGATGTATCAATTTTAAATTATTTTAAATTATCAGTAATCTTCAGTATATATTTCGAAAAATGCCCTTGTTCCTTTTAGAACATTTTAATATTAGCCCAAATTAAATGGAAATAGAATAAATAGATTTTTTAAGCCATACCTATGTATATATTTCGTCTTCCTTTATTATATCGGAAATCGATAAAGATATTTTACCATGACGAAAATCATGACTATTTAAATATTCTCTACATATAGATATATATTTGTGTCGTCATTTATATTATAGTAACTAAATTGTTGCTAGTATTTAATTATACTTGATTTAAGAAAAAGCTGTTGTAATTGATTTTTAATATCAAAAAATATATCTAAAATTAAGAAACTTATATTGGCGTACAGAGTAACATATACTACGTAGACGCATGTTACCTATTGATAATTATAGAATAACAGTGTTGTCCAATTTAAATGTTTTCTTGCCTGTTAATGTCCTGTAAGTTATTTTTTAACATAAAAGCTGTATTTATTGAGTATGAAATAATATTTAACAAGAATTGACACCAAATTGTTATTATGTTAAAAATATTGTCATAAAAGTAGAACATTCACGTTAATATCTATTTTATTACCTTGTCTGCCGACCGAGGTCGACTGGTCCAAGGGAATGGCTCCAAGTTTTTTCTTAATTTTATATTTTTCTGTTGCAATCATTACAAATATTATAAAAATGTTGAGTTAATAACACAGAAATAGTATGAATTTTATATCTGTTATTAATATATTTTAAATTTATTAGCAAAATTTTATTATAACGTATTAAATTTATATATTTTATATTTAAATCGTTTTTTCCATAAATACTGTTATTGTATGTTCTATTGATCGGTTTGTTGATATTCGTTAATTAATAAAATACTTTTAAAATTTGTTTATCGTCCAGTGCAGTATATTAAAATTTATTCTTTGGCAAAATACTTTGAAAGATAACTGTGAAGTTTGCCATTTTTTTTTAATTTTTTGTATTTTCTCAACGATAACCTAGTTTTGTAGTAGGAGCTGCAGGTGGCGCTACTATCAATAATATTTTTATTTAGAATAAACTTAATACATTTTAATTTGTTACCTAAATTCTGTTATAGCGTTGATAATAGGTCTGTTACATAGATACATGTAATTATTAGTTAGTGTAAGTCTTCATTTAGTGTAGTCAATTAGCATGTGCAATGTAGAAATTAGACATTCGACGTTTAATGCCAAAACTGTTTTTGGTTTCATATCATACAAAGTAGTGAATTGTTCCAATAATAAAATATGTAAGAAAAATAAGTTGTTTTTTTGATAACATTTTACACTTTATAAGTTAGTCACAGGAACTTATTTATTTATTCCTTATTGAACCTTAAAAATTAAAGGAACTAAAGTCGGACTTAATGCTAAAAGCATAGCTAAACTTGAAACGGTGCGATTTTAAGAACAATTCATATTACACATAGCTTCATTATTTTCTTAAAACTTCAACATACGACTTCATCGTAAAAGTTCAGCCCATAAACAAGACGAAACAATTTAGGTTCATCTATATTTATTTTATTTTTAACTCATTGTTTGCACAGTTTTAGCATGCACAATACTATTAAACAATTTCTTCCAAACAACCCAATAGGAACGTACGAAAATCATGTTTTGGAGATAATAGGGTAAGGTATACGTCATATACTTTAAAATAATAACATTAATAATTGACAGTAGCAAATAGGATGGACTAAAGAAGAAACATATCGACAAGGAGAAAAATTAGAAAACAGGAAAGTTTTGTAATTAATAAAAATGTATTCTCAGATATTTTTTCACATCGTAAATGGTTAAAAAATAAAAAGTCAAAATACGTCATTAATTTCAGTTTTATTCGTAACGTCACCACATAATTATGACACATTAGGATGGAAATCTTAATTTACAATTACACGCTAACATTAATTACACAAGTGGAAAGAGCAGGCCTATACACGGGCGAGCTGGCCGCACGTCACACCGTCTCGCAACACAAACGTAACCCATACATTCCTTCTGTTAAAAGCAATTAAAATAATTGTACTTATATCTTACAACTTAAACTAACCAAAACCATTTCTAATGACTATCACGAACAATAATATT
Source organism: Carystus phorcus (assembly GCA_018248895.1). NCBI lineage: Eukaryota > Metazoa > Arthropoda > Insecta > Lepidoptera > Hesperiidae > Carystus > Carystus phorcus. The sequence goes on from DWJN01005728.1 coordinate 6,238, forward strand.
ACTAAGTAATTTGTTCACAACGCTGCGGTGTGACAGCGGCCTTGGCGAGACTTTGTTCGAGATATTTGAAGACATGAGTGGATGAAGGTGATATGTAACAAAATTCTAATTTCGAAAAAATCGATTTTAAAGTTTCGTATAAACATTTTAGGATATTTCAAAACGCCTCAAGTGTTTCGATACAATAAAGGTGTCTGGCGGTGCCAACTGTTTAGTATTTTAAAAATGGGAGCGATATTATAGAAAATATAAAAACACCATCATTCATGCATAAAACAGCGAAAATCCAAAAATGAGACATATCACCTTCATCCACTCACGTCTTCATTTATTTTAAAAATAGTAAAAAAAATCAGCCCACATCGACACTGGCAGGATTGAAAGTTTGTTCGATACATTAAAGCAAAATTCGGTTTCCGTCGCTACTCTACTCTACTTACGTTTAAAAAAAAAGCATTAAAAAATCTTGTAAACGCACACTAAGTCCATCACAACCTCCTAGTCTGATCACAGCTTTACTTACCACAATTTAACTTTACAACGAGTTGCCGACCGAGCGAGCGGCGCCACGTGGATGGCTATAAAACTTCCAAATATTTCACACAATTCGACATTTTTCTTAACTTTAAAGACAATGACAATAATTTTAAAAGCAATACAGTTATCCACAATGTTACAGACATTTTTAATTCGAATAAATTAAAACTTTTATTCGAGCTTAAAGTTCCTGAGACGAGATTAAATATGTTATGAAATCATAATGCAATTTATTTTTAATTATCATAAATAAAAAAAAAATTCACGCATTTAAGTATACTTGAAGCATCCAGGTACCTAACTTACTGCAACTTGCGTAGATAACTTATTATACTCATTTAAATACATAAGTAAAACTGTTATATTGGTTTATCACATATTAATTATAAAATAGTTCATTACATTTGAAGTGTTTGAGTCATAGCGTATAAAATTTTAGATGCTATTTTATCTCAACACGACTTAGAACTCACAAAAAATCCAATACAATCTTTTAGAACGGATTTCTTGGTTGTAAATATCTTTCTATAGCATATCCCATCACTAGCCATCCACTCCGGGACCGCTCACATCGACATACCTACCAAATATTAACCGAGAAGCAAAAAAAATACAAAATACAACTATAATACAGCGTATTATATACAATATGAAGTATTCCAAACCTACAATACGTATGAGAACCCTGGAAGTATCATTAGAGAAAAATACTAAGTAGAAGTCTGCTGAAATGTATCTAAATACATCAGGTAACCGTTCAGATTCGGTTATACGGGGTCTATTAGACCCCTCGGCTGAGGAATATAATTATTACATAATATATTGTACTAATAATATTTATTTGTTATATACAACATCGTCGTAGCAAATCTAAATGAGCATTGTCGATATTTTGACTTAAACAACCGCATAAAAATTAATATTTAGTCTCGGAAAAGGCGAACTTTTTTTGTATTGACAAAAATTAAGAACTAGGAATTACAAATTTCGAAAAATAAAAGCAGTTTATAAAATATTTTTGATTCATTAACTATAATATGTTCCAATCACTTCATACTCTCGTTTAAAATGATATATTCAGACAATGCCCATTTGTATAAGAATAAAAACATGAAAATTATATCGTCAATATTTATCTTATTATTGTTAACTAACAAAGTAAAAATTACATCTAACATACAAAGGAAAATCATTATAACCACATTTTACCGTCGATTTCTGTAACTGATCGTAAATGGTTGCTTCGATCTGAATAATTGAATACTTAAAAGGAGCTGTCAAATGTTACTCCAAATCATTTGTCAAATGCGATTTTGTTTTCTGATTTATTAATGTCTAATGAACGTTTTAGAAACTCGAATTGATCTGACAGAACTTTTATGTCAGCATGCCTGTTGTTTCAACAATATTTTAATAAGACTCAGAAACCACCGGTAAGTATTAGTGACAATTTGCTTCAGTAACTAAAGTATTAGATATTTTTATATAAATTATCTTTTTTACTCTTTAGTATTTTTTATCTGTTATCTAATAAGTAACATATCGAAGAGAGAAAAGGTAAAGATACACTTTACACTGTATTAAAATCTATACAGCATATTTTTATAGATATGTATGAACTTGACGATATAATTTTCACATTACCCACAGTTAATTTGAAAACAACTTATTTTGATAACACAATGTATATGAGAAAAGTACGATCGCTACACATTGGAGTTATATGTGATGATTCCCTCTATTCGACAATAGATGGCGCCACACGATTACTGTCTCACGATGTTGAGCATGTATAATATGACAAATTAAAAATAATTCTATTATGAATATCAATTAATTTCATAATTTAGACATTACAGATTGTGTTTTGAATGATTAAATATCAGGAGATATCGACGCCGCTAATGTAGGGGGCTTGGGTTCGATTCCCAACCGAGGCAGACTTGTTATGTATCACATTTGTACCATTTTATTTGTTCTCAGTATAACAGCAAAAATAATAGTGAAATCTCTACAAGTAATATAGAATTTGTCATTATAATAAAAAAATATTATACAAGTAATTTTTTTTATTGCGCAGTAATACAACAAACTTAATATTTATATTTACACCGCGGAATATATAGGTCAGTGATAAAGCGTGTGCCAGTATTCCCCCAGCGCCATCTAGCGTCGTAGAGATGAACCGCCACACATTGGAATGCTCACAAAGACGCACAAATATAACTTGCAACTTACAAAAGTTTAAGTTCGTTCTTAGACTGTATTCATTTATCAATATATTCATATACAAATTTCTTCCGTATATGGCATTCACTCTCGTATGTGCGAATCTAATTATGAAATATTCTGTCTCGTCTAATCAACATTTTAAGCCTGAACCTGCTTCGAAACGGTTGAAATTTCACAACTTGTAAACGTTAAATTAAGCCATATTGCTCCTACACAATGTATATAAAAACTCAAGCACCGGTAGATAAGTGAAGCTATGTACATTATATGTTAAACGCAGACTAAATATTACAGATTATTTATACAGAATCAGCGAATTTCAAAAGGGAATTATGATCCATTGTACTGGTACAATGAAATAATACCGGTACAATGAAATAATACCGGTACATTCAAATAATACAACAAACGAATAATACCAGTTCATCCAATTTTTTATTTATTTATGACATCTTGTAATGCAGTAACATTAAAAAAAATATTTGTACTTTACGTTATAACGACTTATGGTTGGTAAATGTGAATAAAACTTGCGTTATAAGTATAAAAAACAAGATTAACTATTACAACATATTACATTTTGAAGTCTTACATATTCTATCGTTAAAATAATGATAAAAAGGAAGCGTTTCCTACAGAAAATTCTACAACACTACATTAAATATCAATTAAAATATGTACACACGTTTTATTTAATTTGTCATGATTTTTTGGTAACTGATTATAAAAAAAAAATTGCCGTACATTATTGATTACAGCAACTACGTAATTTTAATCAAATATTTAATTCACGACGTAACGTGACGTCACTAGGACATAATTAACGCCGAAAATGGAAAAAGTACTATAGGGACCAAAAGACAACGTACATTTTGTACAACGATGACGAAATTACAAAAAAAAGAAGTTATAATTTTACGTACAACTGTATATTTAAAAGTTTTCCTATTACGTCATCGCTGAAATATTGATATTGCAAGACTAGCTCCCAGTTTCACAGAAATAAGTACTATTAAATATTTTACACACTCCTTAGCGACGTGCGTCGACAACGACCCACACGAAATAATCGATATCAGAATCGATTATCGTATTCAATAAGTATTAGTGCCGTCACTACGTTGTTTACTAAAGGGCAGACGTAACTGGAACGCTGCGTTAACTTCTTCATCCAGACAATGGGGGGCGGCTGCTGAACTTTACCACCAGTTCGCGCTACTAGAGTTTGTGACGTGTTGTATGATATTATAATAATTTTCATTACGATCACTATTTGATTAGTTTGTTTTTGATATCATTTATTTAGATCACAATTATCGATTACATATTTCACATGATGACATAGGAAAAAACATATTAAAAAAATGAAAAAATGTGAACAGGCATCAATCCTGAAAACTTCATCACAGAATTTACTATACGGCTGTCTCAAACTCGAGTAGCGCCAGCTCAGAGATTTACACCGCATTCCCCATTCGCAGTCGAACAGTTCTGTCACACGTTTCATCATATCCATTAACTCCTTATACCAATCACGCCTCGACACTACCGCCATTAACGTATCGACATCACATCTATGGCAACATTATCGACGTAACGGCCTCACCGGACCACGCCCATCCTAATTGTACGTGCAACAGCCGCTTGTGTCGTCTCACTTACACTCATACCATCTGAAAGGGACAGACATATGTAAATTTTCATACAAATACGCTTTGCTACTCCAGTAGCTTTTTATACAATTCTCAAGTGCCATAAAGTGCTCGGTTTTGGATACGAAATGGATCGATCTTCAAATCCAGGGGGAATGTGGGGGATTCTTAACCAGCTTTTTAGATAAGAGATGAGACTCCCGTGACCTGTAGTGCACGTTTTTGGATGTGAAATTGGTCGATCTTCGAATATAGTGGAAATATGGGGGCTTCGTTCACGTTAAATCAGCACTAAACTAGTGCGGAACCTTTCTCCTGTTGACGGTCGTGGGGCTATGTGGTATTACATTTAATCTCCAAAGACATTATTGAAACGTAGCCAGCAAATAATGTGAGGAATCGTTTGACCTTTGACTCAAATAAGAGGATATTAGCTAGCCAGCGGGCTTCACTTAAGGATAGTAATAACGCCACACACTCATAACCTCACACTAGGATACCCCGTTTCGTGTACCATGGACAACACAGAAAGACATAGACACAACCAGACCGAGAACAGAAATCTAAATTCAT
>DWJN01005729.1:0-11230 GCA_018248895.1 Carystus phorcus
CGCTCATAGCGTGCCAACGCGCGGTCCGGTTCGTGTTTTTCACGCTCACTGTTAGCATTGTGAAAGCTATGACGTCTATTATATTAATTAATAATTAATTATATTCATTTATTTAAAAATATCTAATACATCTTCCACATATATTCATCAGCTACACCCCTACACCACATACCTACTCCTCTCATGTTTAACAATAAATGTTGTTATGTATGTTCGATTGGAAGCACGCTCACAAGTGGTTCGAATCATTACCACTGCAAACAGACGTTAGCGCGCTCACGAAAGCTGACGGCATAATTCGGAACACCGGGTAAATAAACAAAGCCGTTATAGTTACAACACTCCATCATGGCCGTGCGTCTGTATCCGCTATAGGCTCATGGACTTCAGCTACGTCACAGACTACATCGATGCATTGCCGACCAAAAAATATAAGTAAATAAAAAAGAATATTGCTTCTCAAGCCTTCAGCCGGAATATGCTGAGTCGTTACTTTATTTAATGAAATCATTCAAGTAATAAAATATTGATGACTTATTCCTCACTTTTAGACATAATAAAGGACTATCTTACATTATAAAAGACGTCTGTAAAATTTACGAACCTATGGACAAGACATAATAACCATAAAGAAAAAAAATACAAACTATTGATTGTCAAAAGTTCTCTTCTCAGTCATATATGTCAAATGTCAATGTCATTTTTTACTTTGAATTTGACGTAAGATATTTTTCTTTCTTTGGTTAGGTATTATAATGATGATGAAAAATAGTTTAATACTAAATGTTATCCTAATCATCTGAATATTATTCAAATCTATGTGTTTTTGTTGTACTTCATATTGAATTTTGTGTCTTAAATTTTTTTTCAAGAATTCAATGAATATTAAAAAAGAGTTTTAATAGTTGTATCCCATAAGTCACTTTGATGTCTGTTTTTGTATGCATATAGTATTAAGAAAGTAGAAACAATTGAAATTAAAGTGTTACAGTGAGAACAATTATAAAATCATGAAGTTAGTGTTATTCAATAACGGCAAGTTCTTAAAGCTTTCTCAACACGAAGCCTTGAACAGTAATTCACAACAATGTAATAGATGCAAGCAAAACCTTGTAAGAACGGCTTGCATATGCTTATTGATTTTATTGATCTGTTTAGCATTCTTGGCGTTGCGAATATATCTGTCCAGTACTGTTCCAGTACTGTCTGACTTGGGGACGTCGGGATTTGACCGAGTGGTCTCTTGCTATTATAACACTCCAGGCTCAGGAGAACAGCGTCAACTGCAGCCCGCCGACATTCATCCACATCTTTGTACTCATATTAATGTGGCATTTGCACAAATTAAAGATAAGCAGATATACCTCGAGGACCATCAATATAAGAGTTTAGCAGAAGTGGTCTCTCTTAAGAAAGTGAATCCAAAACTAAAGATCTTGCTGTCAGTGGGGGGCGCTAGTAATGACAGTGGCTTTCCCACAATGGTGGAAAATCATGCATCAAGGAAAGTTTTTATTAAATCAATCAAGAGTATTTTGAGAAATCATTCACTGGATGGAATTGACCTGGACTGGGAATTTCCAGCCGTTTCCATCTACAAGGGTGGTTATGACTTGAGAAAACGCCAACGACAACATTTCTCCCAGCTGCTAAGAGAAATCAGGATGGAATATATCAGAGAAAAAAGGAACTATCTGCTGACAGTTGCTGTGGCTGCACCCCAGATTATTGTTGATGCTGCTTACGATGTTGACCAAATTAACTTGTATGTAGATTATGCGAATATTATGACTTATGATTTCCACTACTTTACTGAGTTTACTCCTTTTACTGGTCTCAATTCACCTCTATATGCCAGATCATCTGAACAGTTGTACATGGCAACTTTGAATATAAATTATACTGTTCACATGTATATTGACAAAGGACTTGACAGAAGCAAAATAGTTGTAGGAGTACCCACTTATGGGCATTCTTTTAAATTAGTTAATGCCAATAACGGCAATGTAGGAGGTCCAGCATTAGGTTATGGAGATCTTGGCCAACTGGGTTTTGTGAACTATCCAGACATTTGTCACTTCATGAAGACTTTCAACACTGACATAAGTGTTACTTTTGACACAGAGGCAAGGGTCCCTTATCTACATAGAGATCATGTGTGGGCCTCTTTTGACAATCCTGATAGTGTTATGGAAAAAGCACAATACATAACAGAATATAAATTGCGTGGAGCTATGATATACTCATTGAATGCCGATGACTATGAAGGTATATGTGACAGTTTATCTTTTAGCACAAAGTTTCCCTTGGCAGTTTCCATCAAGAAAGCACTAAATGTTAACGACACGCACAGTACAATGACCACCACCACCTTCTCAGCGGTTACACGAGTTTAGCGGCGAATAGCATTGAAGGCGAATTACCTTTTTTTTTCTGGTCACGTAAGTGATTTTATACATCGTACAAGAAGATTTCATATTCGGAGGCCGGGAGGCTGCGGCGACGGCGCAACAGTAGTGCGGAGGCGGCGCCCACGCGGGCCGCGGCGGCGGCGCGGGGCTGGGCACGAGCGGCTGCCGGCTGCCGACTGCCAACAGTGCCAACTGTGGCTGTTCGCTACCGCTGGGCTCACGGGGCGCTCGGTGCTCAGCGAAGTAGAACCGCACGCGCCGCCTTCATAACTCCGCTTATTAACTAAACACTTGGAAAAAATGCACAATTTCGCTCTAGTGCACGCCGCAGTGCCGCAGCGCCGCAGCGACGTGAGGTTTCCACTCGACCGAGTGCGTCGGCCGCTAATGTCGGCCACGACTCGGACGCAATTCTAATTAGCTGAACCGATTATAAACATTAATTAGAGACAGTTATTCCTAGTGGAGAGAGTTGCGGCAGCAAGCATCGGCCGGCGCCACGGGCACGGTGCGAGGCGCACAATGCCTTCGTCTTTATAAAATAAATATAAACTGTTTATTACGGTGTGAATTTGAATGCGTCAAATAGTTGTTGAAATGTCCTGCCCTATATAATTTTAATTGTGTAACTACGTTAGAAGACGCATTCGAAAAGGCTGTGAATTTATTTTAAATTCGATAGATGTTTGCGATAGTCTTAGAAGAATTATATATAAAATGGCAAGCCTATAAGTAATCCAAATAATAATAATAAATTTAGGTGTACGTGCGTGTATATAAACAGAGTCACACTCGCGAGCATAAGTCTATGAACGCGGAAAACTTTACTCACAACGGCGACCATAAATATATTATGATGTTAATTTTTTTGTTAAAATGTTATTTATTACATGTAAGAAATTAATAAACTTCAGAGAGAGGTATTTTGTACATATACATAGAAAGATCTTTATTAGGAGCCCATCATTTCAAATGAAATCACAGTTTCAAAGTCCACAAATCAGGCAGGAATCGGCAGGATAGTAAGCAAGCATTAACTTATATAGTGTAAAGGAAAGAAATAACCGTATTTTTAACAGAATTGATGAGAATGATGGAAGAAGATGGGTAGTTTATAATGACAATGGAATACATATAGGTATGAAACGTTTGGGGTTGATTTATTATTTTGTAAGTTAAAGATGATAAAGTTGATGTCGTTACTAGTGTTACCGTTAGTACATGGTGACGTGCCCTGGCCGATTTACCTAGTTGCTAAGCTAGTTGAGCCCGATGTTCGAAACATGAAGGGTATTGTACTACTATCAAATGTTTTTATTATTATATTTATATGTGAAGTAACAGAGACATGGTCTTTTACTGTTGGCCTTATTCGAAAGCTAAAAGTCACTCAGCGCGGTATGCAACGAGCTATGTTAGGTATCACGCTATGAGATGGGATTCGCAACATAGCTCGTAGAATTCGCCGACTGAAGTGGCAATATCCACATCGTTCGGAGTACGGACCCTAGATGGGGTCGAAAATTCCTTGAATGGCCATGTCTCGGCAAAAGTAGTACAGATCGCCCCCTGGATCAGGTGGTCAAATGAAAGAAGATGAAAAGAATGCTTTTGATAATTAATCTAAAATAAAAAAAAAAAGAAATCATGTCAAACATTTTACAGTCTGCGAAGAATAAGAATATGTATTTATTTAGTCACTTGAAAAATATAATATAAGAAACAAATAAAATAAGAATCGGTAGGAATTTCCACACAGTAGAATATGGATTATGTAAGTAATAACAAGTAGAAATAGTGCCTTTTCGCACCACGATATAGACGACCACAACAGTTGCCTCAATATTTTGAAACTTATGTACGAGATTTGATTCTAACTGAAGGACGAATTAGTAAGCTTAATATACTAAAAATATAAAAAAATGGCTTTGTCAATGGACCAAAAAAAACTACTTCAATTAAATACGCCGTAATAAATAACCGGATTCCAACGTCAAACGCATTATTAAAGGATAATTCCAAAAGTAATCTTCAGATGTTGCTCAAAATTTTATGAGACCATACGACAAGACCAGGTTTCGAATAGAAAAAGAAATCGTTCAAATCAGTACCCCCAGTAAAAAGTTACGAAGACACATAATATAACACACATAAAATAATACACAAATTGAGATCTTCTTATTTTGAAGTCGGTTAACAAAATTTGTAGTTAAGTAGGTGCATGTTTAACAGAGCCCGTATATTATTATCATCAACAATTTGATGAACTATCAGTCTGCATCAGTAAAAAATATAGATCGCCGAATACTGGTTAAACCGAAACCGTTTAAATGGTATATACCGAATATTCGGCAGAATTATAAGCTTACTTTTATGCAAAACCTCGGTGAAAGTCGATTGCAAAAAAAATCTTAAGATACGGTCATTCTAATTTTATGAAAAGAAATTGAATTAATGGTAAATTTAAAATGATATTCTAAAGAAATAAAAAACACTACAGTGTGTTAACTTAAGTAATTTATGTAAATCTCAATTGTATTAAAATTTAAATGTCTATTAATGTTAATAAATGTTGATATAACAAAACAGTGTTTGTTTCATTTTCAATAGTAGGGGAGGCCACGATGCTAAATAGGGATTTACTCGAGCGTCATAGAGATCTATTGGGTTGCGAAGCTTAGATGATGAGAAGAAAAAATTTCATATTATGCATACCGTTTCATCGGTGGGGGTAGCGGCTATAGATTTTCAAAAATGTAAAAAAATCAGTTCCATGGACATACTCGAGCGTGTCAGATAACGATATTATCCACGTCGTACGTATTTTTAAAAATGTAAATATTTAAAAATACTTTTGAGTACGTATTTTTATACGTATACGTACTCAAATGTACATATGTTAATCTGATTGTTTTCATGATGGGGTGGTCGTACGTAGGGGTTGAAAATGAAAAAAAAAATTTAAAGGAGCGCGTCAGATTTTCTAAGGGGATGTTAAGTGAACCTAAAATAATGCTTTTATTTAATAATCTGACGATTTGGACGTGACGCAAAGTCACGACCATTATTAGAATGTGTGAAACGATCGGTACAATCCCGCTCGACAGTCTCCTTTACCGTTATTGTTTCACAGAAGGTTCACCGCTTTCCATGAAGCTCACTCCGCTATTAAAGGGTGTTAGTATTGCTGGCGCTGAAACATCCGTTGAAGCAGGACTTACCGCTGATATTCACCGAAACTCCGTGCCGTGTGTCAGCCTGAAGATGACGTTACCTTCTTTTCTGTCCAGCGAGCATTCAAATTTCGGCACGATTGCAGGAGCAAAGCGTTGGCGCGCACCTCTCTCCAGGTGCAGTTGCGCACACCACGAATTTTTTTTAAATAAATATATTGTAGGGTACTAAAAACTTTCTTATACTCGTAAGTATGTCCCGATATGTTTATTGAGCTACTAAATATTTAAATGTAGATACCAAATGCCAGATAGTACCTACCAATAAGGTAGTTAAGTAAATGTATTTGAAGTCAACCCGACATTAAATATCGATTTTGTCCATGGGTCCTTCATGTCTTCTTATATAGAAACTATTTTACCCTCAATGTTTTTTGCTTATCTATACATATTTAAAGAGTAGCGTAAATTAAGGGAGGAGAATCAGTCCAAAGGCTGATTGATAATACATATTTTAAAAGTAGTCCCACCGCCGCGCCGCGTCTATACGAATTTTCCAAATCACCAAACGGATTTTCGTAAGGTTTTTAGTCATAGGCGAAGTAATTCAAGGTTTGTGTGTACATAGTTTTTTAACATTTTGTGTAAATTCGACGAATAATATTGATGAGTAACGTAAATGATATTAATCCTTAACAAATTAAATGCGTTAATTACGTTAAGCATATCATGCGCATTAAAACTGCATTTTATTTACACCACATAAGTTAAGTGAATATATTAGGAGTTATCGCGAATTTAAAACTATCACACGACACATAAATTCAAGCCATGTCTACTGACACTGACTGACTGAGCGATGTAAACTTGAATGAAACAAAATAGAAAAAATGGGGTAACAGAAAATAAATAACTTTTATAGAAATATATTTTTCTTGTCGGGAGGATAGAAGGAAGAACTTTGACCTGTTTCGCTCCCAGCTATTCCCTTGCACCCACAATGTATAAGCGTAATGGAAATATCCACAAATCATGGCACTACTTTGTTATCCGGAAAAAACCAGAACGCATATTCCTTGTATTTTAATTTTTATTATTGATTTAAAGAAATGTAAGTAAATACCTACCTTACTTAATTGTGTCCTGTATTGTTGTGCGGAGAATCTCGTTACGTAACAGTGTTACACATTCGAGTTCTATTCAACTGGACTAGTCCTACAAGTCGCCACTACTCAAAGGAATAAAGATAAAGATGGCCATAATACATGAACGTCTAATTTACATATTCAAAAGTCGGCAGTTGGCATTGGATTCCATATATTGACCTGTAATATGTAGGTACCTAGTGGGCGGCGGCTGAGGTCTGCTGGTTGCAACGGTTGTTACGGTAATCATTTTATAATGTTGCGATTGATATGATTTAAATGTTACATGATGTGCAGCTGTACCCAATGATAATTTAGTACCGAGACCAAGAAGTCCCATATCATACTTAGTAGGTAGGTACCGCCTGTCGCGGTGGTAAATAGACTAATATTGAATCACACTACCTATAAACACTGCGCAATGTAGAAGTAAGAACAATTGCTTACTATCTAGTTTGGATATCCGTCGCAATAGTAAATGACATTATTAAGAAGAATAATGCTTATTTCCTCTTACAAAATCACAATTTACAATATTTTTGAATTAAAATTTGTAGATCTTTCATTATGATAGACTGGTACCTGATATAGACTAGAAAAAATCTGTTACATCACAACAATGCCCTCCCGCAGAAAGATATATGATTTTCCGTTTCTTGCCAATTAGGGGTAAAGATATTTGGTAATAGCTATATAAGAGTGAGTTATTCCCGTTGAGTAACACCCCGATGTGTAACACTGTTACTTATTGGTTGTGCAACAGGTATGTTTCTTAGTGTTAAATTTGTTAGAGCAATGGACCGAGGTAACTGTTGAATAGGAGTGGAGTAGTCCAATGGGGAAATACCTTTCCTACGTTTATTTTTAGAGAAATCAGGATCGTATGTTAGCTTAGTGCTGTTTGAGAACGGCGTTAAGAATATTCCTAGTGATAATACAGTTCAACGGTTGGATAATGGAAAGGTAGGCCTGCTCCAACTTTAAGTACAATACGTTGCGCTCGCTTAACTTCAATGACATGTGGTCTAACTGACACCCCCAGAAAGTATGTTTAAGGTTACGAATTAGTTTAGATGTTTACTATTAAGAAGGATACGAAAGAAGGTATGAATGTTAAAAAGTAGACAATAAAACACCAGTTTAAAAATAGGAAGCTCTTTAATATGGCACTACCTTACAGTACCTATCTAATTTCTATGCAAGTTAACAACTACAGGTCTTCCAAGGCATCACCACTTTTGAGGCGTTTATGAACTCTTCAGGCGGCATTTACGGCCAATTATACCGGAGAGGCTGGATTCCCTCACGGGGACACTTCTCATTGTTGATATTTTCTCCACAATGCAATATTTGCTATCACTGACTTGTTATAGACACTTACTTCTTCACTTGGTTATCCCACACTGCTTCAGTCTTATTACATGAGAAGAACACATGCACTAAAATATCCCATTTGCCAAAATAATTCTGATTAAAAATTTCATACACATTGTGTTTTGGGAGAAAACTTTTGTTTTAGGATGCAGGAATTATATTTTCATTTTGTTACTTAAACTCCTGAAAGCACCAATCACTGAATATAGCGAGAGTTGAAATATATAGCTTAGCTACATTATTTACTAACATAAAATTATTATCAGTGTTTGTCTTCATAAAAATAAATTTTACTGTATCTCAACCAAATCCACCTTGCAGATATAAAATCAGATCAATATTGAATTTGACTCAAAGAAATTACTTTAATATTAATTCCAAACACTAAAATCACAAATCATTTTAAAAATACCACACTAACTTACAAAACTCACATGCCAGGTGTATGTACGAGTATATACCAAGTAACCTATATACCAGCTAAAACATCTAAATTGAGAAAACATATAAAACAAATACATAAATGCTTAGTTTAAGGCAGAGAGCAATAACCAGATAATTTGAGTATTCTTAGTTAAATGCAGAACCAGTAACATTGTAATATCTCTAAAATCCATTCATATTTGTAACCATAGACAACAACTTCAAGAGTTAAACATACTATTTACTTGTTACATCTTCTATTTATCTATTACAACCAAACTTTGAGACTATGTTGTAAAACTTTAAAACCAATATGGTTTTTACTCTAGGAATGTCCGGTACAATAAAGTTATTAAAATGTGATCACACACAGGGCAACTGGGCAGCCAAGCGGTCCCACAGAACAGCAATTGTAAGGCAAGCCACACCTACCCATTTCCCACTTAATCTAAGTACTTAGTACAACTATCATTGTAGATTTCACACAAAATGTAAATTCATTGTATCACAAACTATAGGTATATATACTCTATACTTTTCTATATGCATATATAATATGTATAATAGTTGAGTATCTAAATATTAGGATATGGCAACTTAACATCAACTTATTGTCTAGTGGAATATTCTATAAGTAGTGGCCAGCACACAACTTCACTGCTGCCACCACTGCCGCCACTGCTGCCACTGACCACTAGTGGAACATCCGCAGCAGTCAACACCTTCTATTAAAGCCAATATACACAAATGCTCAAATAATGCTTTAACTTTAACACATTTCATGTTTCCTTAAATGTAACTCACTTGTATGTTATACAGTGTGGCATCAAACAATTCACATGTCAAAAAGTTTAATGCAAATTTTATACAACAAAATTTTGCTATAAATTACTGCTTTGTTGATAAAATAGAGCTGATATAGAAGAAAATTAAAAAAAGAAATCAGACCTATTATATAATTAGTGCAAAAAACGAACCACAACTGGCTCTGGCTACCATCTATATAATCAATATTCATGGCATTTGTTAATGGTTTGCTAATCTATCATTTAATTGCTTAGAGTACACCATTTGTTTCTAATTATCAAAGGACGGTTCTCTTAACACGACATGTAACTAGGTATTGTATTTTAAAAAGCAACAATTGAATGGCTGCGACCCTATTATTTGATATGTAAAGGCTACATTTGGAAACTGTGATCGAAAGATTTACCTAAAATTGAAACATATTAAGAATTTAGGCAACCTGCATTAGGCTATGAAATGATATGATCCAATGATAAGTATATTACGACCAGATGGGAGTAGCAGAAGCGGTCGGATTGCTACGTCTGCAGCCAATGGAACATGAGGCTGTGCACTGTCGGATAGTCCAGCTCCGCGTTAGGCGAACTGAGGAACTCCTTGAGATCGAGCGCCGCGTTGCCCGAAAGCGCTGCCTCCTTTAACTCGGCAGCCGAGTGCGCAGAGTTATCGTCAGACGCGCAGTCAGAAGAGGCAAGCTCCCGCCACTTATCGTCGTATGTGAGATCACACAACGTCGGGGGCTCATCCCCGTCGCTCGGTTCCTCGTCCACGGATGGTCCACGGCTTTTGTTACGAGCAGAGTCGCTTTCGGCGCTGTCTCTGCCGCCGCCTTCATTCTGGCGTCGTGCATTTTTCAATGCACGATATCTCCTCGATCTCTCGCGCTGCAACCGTCGCTTGCGTTCATCTGCACGTTCCAGTTCTTCTGGAGTTTTTTTAGTGGAATTCTTTCCAAAGAAGTACCTCATGAACGACTCATCACAGTTCCTTTTGGACAGGTAACTAGCCATTAGTTTGTAATAGTACTGATTATCCATTTTGACTATATAAAGTACTAAAATTGCCTCTTTTTAACACAAATACAATGAAACTACGGAGATAATCTGAAAATTGCGAAATAAAAATAATGAGAACACGACTGTCGCTGACGTCACGTCATTGACATTTCGCTTTGTTCATGAACACAGAATAATTACGCGAAGATCACAGAGTGTTTATCTTATTGGGGCGATGTAGAATAGACTCAATCCTATAGAGTATCACACCATTTTTTGAAAAGTGTCTCGTTTGAATCTGAATATATTAGTAAAACAAAAAAATATATATTTAAGTAATAAGTGCCTTAAAATGCATTAAAATTTTCGCGCGTATTTTGGCGAAATCGCTAGATGGCCTTGACGCCATGTTAGAACGTCATTTTAGGACTGTAAACAAGAACAAAATAAATAGTTTTTTACATACAATTAAGTTTGTTTACATGACGGTAAGACGTAAAAACATGGCGACTACTATTTCGCATAAAAAGAACAGATTAAAAAAAACTAAAAACATTGAAATTAATGATCAAATTTGTTTTATCATTTTATGAACTGAAACTGACATTTTCCAACTACAGGTTGTCTAAGCTTTCCAATTTATAAATTTTTTCTTACTTATTTATTAAGGTTCCAAAAACATTATGCATTATCACCGTTTCGGAAAATGGCTCATAGAAAGAAGAAATGGCAAAAGTAACTATGAATAAAATTTCACACATACTTTTTGTTTTCTTTCACATACTTTTCATCCGTGGCCGGCAACCAGGTGACTCGTCGTGTGCGTCAGAATGGCGGATCACTACTCATATTTAACGTTGATATAGATTTAGAAAATTGCTACCTATTTGCTAAATAGATAT
>DWJN01005730.1:0-11230 GCA_018248895.1 Carystus phorcus
AGAGTGTATGACAGTAGCGCTCACAAGCTAGTGGAACAGAAATAAGTGCGGTCGTGAGCGTGATCATTGTGGACGTCGAGTGGAACGCGGCCTGTGTATACGTTTGTTTGTCCGTTATACACTCTGAAGTTATATGAGAGAAAGCACTGATGCTAAAACTACCTAACGGAATATAATCTGGTACTATAATCAACCTTTATCGCCATCGTTTATATTTATTTTTGACGACCCGCGTGGCGTAATGGTCACCACGCCAGACCGCTTCGAAGGGTCCTGGGTTCGACTCCCAGCGAGACCGAAATTTAAATGATGAGTTTAAATTTCTGTCCTCGGTCTGGGTGTGTGTATGTCTTTCTGTGTTGTCCATGTCACCCACGACACTGGGTATCCTAGTGTGTTGCTATGAATGTGTGGTGTTATTTATTATTACTATTATTTATTAGTGTTCATTGTCAAAGTCAAAGGTTCTTTATTGTGGACAATAGGTTCATAAATTGGTGGCATCATATAAAATAGTTCACTATCCTACCTGTCTTAGGTATACAATTCAACTTACATTAATGACTATAAAACATTGAATCAAATAAATAAATTCATATTAGTATCACAATAAAAATTAGTCAACTATTACTTCATTACAATACAACATGATAATGTTCGTTACGTACAGGGTTTGTCGGACGCGACGAACTACCACGAGTTCTGTCGGCTGCTCGCGCGGCTCAAGTCCAACTACCAGCTGGGCGAGATGGTCGTCGTGGACAACTACCCGCGCCTCATCGAGCTCGTCGCCAAGTTCACCGTTCAGAGTCTACAGGTGAGAGTGTGTGTGTGTGAGAGAGAGGGAGTGTGTGAGAGAGAAAGAGTGTGTGTGAGAGAGAGAGTGTGTGTGTATGTGTGTGAGAGAAAGAGAGAGAGAATGTGTGTGTGTGAGTGTGGGAAAGAAAGAGAAAGTGTGTGTGTGAGAGAGAGAGGGTGTATGTGTGTGCGTGTGAGAGAGAAACAGTGCGTGTGTGAAAGAGAGAGAAAGAGCGTCTGTGTGTGAGTGAAAGAGAGAGAAAAAGAGTGTGATAGTGTTTGAGAGAGATAGAGAGTGAGAGGGAGGGAGAGAAATTTGATTACAAGCAGTTAAGTAGTTTATGAGTCCATCGCGGACAAGACTCGCACACAAGGACGGACGTGACACGTACTTTATACCTATATATTAAGATGATTAACAAAAATCGTCTAAACGCGTCTACAGAAGTTTCACTTTAAAAATATGATTTCCAGGTGATGCAGTTCGCGCCCAACTCGGTCCACTACCTGCTGTCGCTCTGGCAGCGGATGGTCGCCTCGGTGCCGTTCATCAAGGCCACGAAGCCCCATCTGCTGGAGCAGTATGCCCCAGGTGTCACCACTGCCTACGTCAATTCGAGGCTCGACTACGTCGCTGTGTTTGTCAGGTAACTTGTACACTAGCGACCCGGATTCGCACGGGTGCAATGCTGATACTAAATACACTACAGAAAAACTGTGAACGTATTATACATATATACCTTCCTCTTCAATCATTCTATCTATTAAAAAAAACCGCATCAAAATCCGTTGCATAGTCTTAAAGATTTAAGCATACATAGGGTTTTAAGGGCAGAGAAAGCGATTTTGTTTTATACTATGTAGTGATGTTGTTTTTATATAACGACAGCGAAAGCTTATTTCAATATTTATCTATTTTTATTACAGTTCAAAAGGTTAGTCTCGCTATATTATGTTATTCATATAGAACGAATGTAATAAAAATCACTATTCTATCTCATATTTAAGTGATCTCCTGCTTTTATATCTTTCAATGAAAAAGCAAAATATATGTAGTTATGATAAAGTTATTGCATGAGATTCTTGTTTCGCTAATATTTCAGAGGTGAAAGTCAGTTGTTCCCAAACTTGTCTGAATCGCGATCAATTGAAAATCATAGTTTCATATATTGAGAAAAAAAACAAAAGAGAACACATTTATTTTTATTTAAAGACAAAAAAATTACTCACTAAGCTAACCGTTTCTAGCAGCTGCTGATTTGCAGGGCGACCCGTTTGTGATGGGTATTTCGGCCAGGTGGCTCTTTTGTTATCTGTTGCCCATATTAGGGCAACATAAAATACAGACCCCCCAACCCCATTAAGGAATTCGTATTATTATTGATATTATCTTTGAAGACTTGTAGCTTCAAACTGCGTCTGCACTTCTCTATAATTATTTCGATTACTCCAAATTTACTCAAGACACATTTTGTACAGAACACTTCATTGACCGTAGTTCAATATTGGGTCTATTTATTATATCACCTACGTATAAGTGCTAAGTTGCGGAAACCGTTTACATAATGTAATAGTAGGATACTAATGTCAACACGTTCAATATATACACGCTTAACAGATTAAATTTCTTGTAAAATTATGAGCAACATCTGATCTCGATACTTACCTATCGTTTTAATTTGTGATTTTACTGGACTTAATATACACATTTTGTTTAAATTAAATGATCTATGGTAGGTACGTACGAACTTATCCCATTAAGTCGCTTGAATTAATATGATTATTATTATAAATGCCGGTTTCTGAGAGGCTGATCAACAAAAAAATAACTCATAAACTGTCAAGTGTATTATCAAACGTCAAATGTGTTTGATTTGAATAATTGATCAGTTCAACAGAGCAGTCGAATTTTAATTCCAAATCATTTGCTAAATGTGATTTTATTTTCGGATTTATTATTGTCTTAACAACGTTTCAAAAACTGAAATTAATTTAACTGAGCTTCTAATTTAACATGCTTGTTAGTTCAACAATATTTTTTATTTCTGTGGATGTCATACGAACTTTTGTCAGTGGGTTAATGCAACATGCAGTATGGCTTAGCAGCAAGCTTTGTACCAGACCTGCAGGCCACTTGTGGTTTAACACCATACAATTTTGTCCTTTTTTGTAACCATTACTGTAACTCCAATGATTTCATTGCTTTATGTATTTTTCCTTTCTTCTGGAACAGCGATAATGACATCCACAGCTGGGCGTCCATAGTAATTCTCAAAGTCATGTGTAACGTGCCTACCCGCACGTAGGCCAACGTAGTAAAATCACTCCACGTATTATGAGAGGAAAGCTAATCCCAGACGTAAGACAATTTATGGATTACGATCATGATTCTATATTCTTTTAAACTTCATAAATGAAAAGCTAAACAGTGTAGTATCTATCGTTCTGTCATGTCTTCGACAAGCGCCTTTCTTTTTTTATAACTACTGGCAAGGTGTTATTAACACATTTCATTAAAAACATTTTGAAAACTTATTCCGAAATCCACGGGAATTAAATAGAATTGGAAATATGAAGCTTTTTGGATTTGGACTTTACGATTACGATTTACATACTCGCTACTGTCGTTACTATGGTAACTGTTGCCACGTTAAGTCATAAGCGAATTCAGTTCATACCATCGTTTAATTTAACTAAATTTCGGTTTACAAATATTGGTTCTTATTTATTTGGTTATGTAAGTACATAAAAAGGTGTATGGTCACAAATAATTAAGAATTATTTATCTAATATACAGCATTCCAATTTTTTTACTATTATTATACTCTTTCTTTCTTAGCCGGCAACCCATCAGTGATGATTTCGGTGTTGCCGATGTCCATGGGTGAAGGTGATGACTTAAAATCAAGTGGCTCATCTGCTCGTCTGTCGCCTAGTAAAGTAGACAATTTTTACAAAGGGAATACTCGTGTATAAAGAACGATAGCGTAGCGTGCCAGAGGTGTGTTCAGTCTTTCCCGGCGTGTTCTCGAATAGATGTTCCGGCCCCATCCTCGTGTAGGATGTGACTCACTACGGAATGTCAAGGAGCGATTAAAGAAGATGTGACGTCGACAGCCCATTGTCGGAAGACTACGTCTAGTCATTTCAATGGTCTTGATCGGTTTATTCGGCAATATCATCTGTGTGCCCAGGGCATGCCGAAGATATTTTGACGTTAAATACGTTAAGGAGGATTTTTTTAGCTACACACTAATAACCCTACATTAGTAATCCCCGTGTCGTGGGTACTCTCGACAACAGACTAAGACAAAAACAAACACACCCAGACCGAGAACAAAAATTTTAACTCATCGTTCAAATTTCTGCCTCGCTGGGAATTTAACCTAGGATCCTTCGAACGGCGGTCTGGCACGGCGGCGTGGTGACCATTACGCCACGCGGGTCGTCAAATCAACGATATATCTATCTAACCAGCTACGACTTTACTTCTGAGAGCATATCAATAGGACTTACACATGGAAATAAGTTAAAACAAGTTATTACAATTTATGTAAAACCAAGTGTGAAATATCTTTAAATATTTCACAGTTATTTTACATTTTTATCGTCGTGAATTAGGACGAATGATATACTGTATATTGAGCGAAAGATCCTACGTTTGCCATCCGAGGTAGAGGTCTGTATGTTTGTTTTTAGTTTTCAAGATTATGATGGGGCTTTAGTGGTTTTTTTTTTCATTCAAGCCGGTTATCAAATAAAGAAGGAATATCATTTTGTGTTTTATCGAAATCGAAATCTGTACGTACCTACCTATATGGTCGCGGGCACAGCTAATAGTTAATAATGCTGGTTTCATTCAATAGTGATAGTGATTTAATAAATAGTGAAGTGAACTTTTAAACTGTCACGCCACAATTTAATTCTTAATTTATTTTTTGACTAGTAATACATCGTCTTGTTTATTTTATACATGTAACATAATATAAAGGTATTATGTACAGCTACGACGATCACTTAATTTAATCTGTCTTCTCATTTGTCGGCTATAAGGATAAAAAATAAATTCAAAGTTTCGTGGCACAAAATTCTCTTACTACTTCGCGCTTCCTCATTAAGCTCTCAAATTCCAGCTAATGACTTATTAGATCAAGTGCGTACTGCTTTACGGCCCTTACGTACAGATCCTGTCGCTATAGTCCGCTGATTACAATTGAACGGATCACAATTAATTGCGGATTCAACCAGAATTTTTGTAGCTACTTTTATATCGGCGAGGAACACGTAGTCGGAGTATAGAATGATGGCGTTGGGATTACAATTTCAATATTGTTTGTACCATTTCTTTCCATTTGAGAATCCATTCTCATTATATCTTCTTGAGAATCAGTTTTTTTGAGAATCATTCCACGCACGAATAAATAATGCATTTGAATTCTGCTATTCTTTATGACAAGCCTATAGGATTCGTCCATAGTTTACTTTTCTCATGTTTGATACAAATCACCAGGCTTCTTAAAAAACCGAGGATGTACTGGAAAGTTCGGTTAAAATAATTTTGCAAGGATTAATACTATTTGCTGTATATGTAGCGGACAGATCCATGATCAGTTAATTTTGTTTGGTAACTTTAAAAACATGTTCATACGCTAGTTTTATTCTTTCCTCTGAGTCACGGCGAATCATACAATTGTTAATTATTAAGTCTCAAACACCCAATATCTCGAATGTTCAAACTGAAATATAATATACATATTATATCAGTTACTGAAAAATTATCCAAATAAACGACATCAGAGACGTTTAACAAGAGATTTGACGATTTATTATTTATTTATTTTATTATTTTTTTTATTAATTAAATTTTATTTTATTTATTTTATTACAATTTTCGTTGGTCACCATTTCAGAAACCGGAGAAAAAAAAGCGGAATAAACCGAAATAAACCGAAAAAATCCGTAATACCGGCGATATATCCACCTTTCTCGATAACCTTTGAGATATTTAATTTTATTTTTTATTTATCAAGCCGTGCCCATCACTATATACGCGAATCGTGGGTGTGTCGTGATTCGTGACGGCACGACGCTGATACTGCGTACTTGAAATTATATCTGGACTGATAAGTAATACCTACTACTACCAGAACTATCAGCGACAGTTATTAACTTATTCATTTAGTTATACATAACGATAATTGTTTAATAGAAGGGCATTCGAGATTCGGAAAAACTTCCAGAGACATAAAAAATAATTAAACTAAACATTCTCGCAAATATATCAAAATCAATCCAATTATATATACATAAAGATCCAATATTAAACTTTCCCAAAAATAAAACTGTTTTAGTAAGTTGTTTGTTGGGCCTAAAACGTGTAATCAGATTTTGGGACAAACCTATCTAGCTTAGTAACTAACTTTGCTCGGGTGGCATTTGCTTCTAATCTAGTTATATTATAAATTGGGTCAAATATATCAATCATATTACTTATTTACCTAGTCGGCTTAAAATTAAGTCTGATTGTCAAACGCACAAAGAGAGACAGAGCTTTGCGAGAAAAGGTTAAGCCGAGCGAGGCCATGCGCAATAATCACAAATATATAAAACACTATAAATAAACCGTGTCCTATCTGATATTCTAAAGAACGTTACTGAAAGACTGTCAAAACTCACAACATGATAGTATTCATTCAAACATTTAAATTTACTTTTGTCCTATCAAATATGTAAATTGTTTACCGTCATTTATGCTGCTGAAGGCATAATTAACTAATTTGATTTGAACGATTTATGAGTTAATAGAGCTACCAAAATCTCCAAATCGTATGTGAAATGCGATTTTATTTCTATATATCTTATTCTCTAACCATGCTTCAGAAAATAGAATTGATTTGACGGAGCTTCGTAATTAAATCAGAAACATTTTTAATACTCATATATTTACTAAAATTATTCTATAAAGGACGTAGACTCAGATTTAGATTGCGATAAGTAAACAGAATTTAATTATATTCTGTTTACTAAGTACTCGTATTTAAATAGGTCTATCCTAAATTCATATATTCTCAGCCTAATAGGTTCATGCTCCCTTTGTTTTAAATGATTCGATCACTAAGCCTGTTAATGCCTTGGGTTGTAGGTATCAGGTCCAATAATAAACTCCAAAATCAAATTTTAAATAGATCGTAACAGAGGAGATTTAGGGATGTGAGTAAAGGATTAACGTATCGGTTACAGATATATATTTTTTTTATACTTTGAAAACTATGATCCTAAATAATTTTGTTTTTTTTTATCTCCTTCGCGTTTTCATGTATAGCTTTTCGACATATTGTTTGTCGAGGTTATTTTTAAATTCTGTAATCTGAATGGCAACTTAGTGTGGCGTAATGGTCACTTTGCCGAACTGTTCTTCAAAAGGTCCCAGGTTTGATTCCCAGCCACACAGAAATTTTAATGATAAGTGTATATTTCAGTTCCCGGTCTCTTTGTGTCTCCTTGTCTTTTTGTGTAATCTGTAGCACCCACGACACAGGGAATCTTAACGTGATTAATGTGTAGAGTTATTATATCTATAATAAAATAGTAACGGGGTTAAATTTGTGCATGGCATTATTTTTATTAGCTTTTGTTATCGATAAGAAGAGATAAATAAATGATACTTTGACTTTAAATACCTTATAAAATAATTTTTACTCTAATTCAACTAATTGAACTAAACATCAAATTATTTTAATTCATGTAGTAAAAATTTTACTATATCCTTGATTATAATAGAATATCCGATACCTGAATCTGTAGTGTTTAACATCACTATGATAATGCCTAGAATATTCCCGGGCGAGGCCTTTCAACTTTACACGTGTAAAATACAGCTGTTGGATTTGTTCTTGTTCTATTTCTGATCGACTTCAAAAAAGGGAAAATATTCGCAATTCAACCGTATTTTTTTGTATGTTATCTCATAACCTTTTACTAGGTACACCGAATTTGATGATTCTATGTAACATATTCGAAAGCACTAGCGCTAGCTAATCATGTCTTATTTATATTTGTGTGATATCTTATGAGGAATTGTACGTTGTTTTCCCACTGCCCAAAGGTTGACTGGCAGAGAATGCTTTTAGCATTAAGTACGCCTTTTGTACTTATAATTTGGTATGGTGCAAAAAAGAATAAATAAATAAAATAAATTGTTGAGTTATCCCAATAATACGTATTTACTTGATGCGTAAGCCTTCAGATCGGAATATTTAATTGAAGTCGGTTTTTCTTGGTCATTGATAAAGCCAATATTATTAGCATTTTGTTATGTTGTTAAACAGAAAAAACAATGTTATTTCAGATCCTAACAGAAACTCTAAATCTTATACAGTTATCTTTGTTATTACAAAACATGATTTTTATTTAATTGTAATCAAAATATAATTATTTCTTCCTTTATACTATACCACTTAGAACACACAACACTAACATCCAAGACACTTCAAACAAACATAAAAACGTTTGGCTGGGGATCAAACCCGACACATTTGGCTTCGTCAATGTCACGAACAACTTGACTATGGGGTCATTGGAAACATAATGTAGGTCGTAGTAATAGTATGAACAGGTTTACACATACAGAATATTGATAAATTGACAAAGCATAACTATATCTTTTTTCGTTTAATTCAATGAGTATTATTCGTATATGGGTTTCAAATATTATTTTGGTTACTCAGGTGTTACTCGTAACGCACTTAATTTGGTCGCTCATGTCGATCTTAAGCAATCGGCAAAGTTAAGCAACAACGCGGTCGGTACCTGGATAGGTGACCGTTAGTGGTAAAAAATTCTGGAGCGTTCCCGTGCTTTGGAAGGCACGTTCAGTCGTCCTTTCCGGTTATTATCGTAACAGACGAAGCCATATCAGAGACCTTTAGGCAACCTAAATTTTCCATACGTAGGTTGCCCACTAACCCTTACATCCATCCATACTGGAGCAGCGTGGTAGAGTATGCTCTGGGTCTCCTCAGTGACGAGGAGAATCCCGTGCCTTTGATCTATGGGTTGAAGGCTTGTTAAAGCCTGCATTACCATTATTTACTTACCTCAAATTATTGGCCTCAATCTCTATGACCTGATCATTACTAGTTTATTGGATACAAAAATATCTTGATAATGTAACATAACGATAATAACAAAGTCATTAGTGTCTGGAACCCCGCTACGCTATCAATAGCTTTTAATTATTATCAATAAACACAATAACATTGTCGCGAACCAATAAAGGTTACTTGTTTCGATCTATTTAATGATCTTTTGGAGTATTTCTAAGAACCTAATATTATACAGTGACGTAAATTCGTTTATTACAAGACAACTATTTTGTTATCCCATATCTCATATACCTTGTTTCCCTTTTGAACTATTTATTACAACAATTTGATATGTACCTTTTTTGTATATTAAATTCTCATCTTTTCTTAAACTAAAGGTTAACTGGTTTGGAAAGCTTTTGGCATTAAGCCCGCCATATACAATGTTTTAACTATTGGAATTAACACGTCCATATGAATAATTTTCGTATTATCTCTATTCCGAAAATATTTAATTTATTTCAAGAATTTTCAACCAACATAGTGAAAATACTAAGCATCTGTATCGGTGATAGCTGCATATGATTTAAGTTTCAGCTTGGTATTTGCGTAGTAGACTTTCTGGTAGATTTAAGATTCAACAACACTTTATTACTTTGAATAATAGTGTTTTTTATTTAAATTTCGCCTGGAAAAATCCACGTCTGTATCTGTCTGATGCGCAATAAAGTCTTAAAAAATGTCAGAGGTATTTTCGAGAAAAATTTAAATTATGGCAAAAAACTGTTACATTTTCTAACAAATGCGTACGGATGGCCTGGGAACGTGTCTAGAATGTTGATGTAGTAGACAGCTGCTTGAAAACAGTTTTTATACAGGAATTCGACTTTAAAATTTGGAGACGCTTTGGAATAAAATTTGAATACTCACACAATAATGATACGTTGTACGGTAAAGGTACGTTAAGCCAGGAAGAATCCCTTCCACAGTTATTTTCACATTTATCGCTCCTTTTTATACATTTTGTGGTATAAGAGTACGCTATATTTGAAAACTGCTCTCCTCCTATCCTGCTAGTCTACGAACAGTGACGTTTCACTATTGATGGTTCTCTAGAATTTTGTATACCTCTATAATAGTTATAGTGTTTGCAAGATAGTGACATCCCTGGTTAACTAATACGTTAGAAGTTAAAGTACGTGTTCCAATTATAAAAAATTGGAGTTGTTTATTGGTTAGATTTTTTATCTATCTAAACTAAGTATAAAATAGTAAATTCTGAATCAATTACAAAGTATTGCAAGAACTCACATTTAATGGCTTGTATTTCCAATCATTTCAAAATTCTGCACACGATTGATAAATAATTATCGTTAATGACAATATTTTTATATGATCCAAGTTGTTATTAGCATGCTGGATATCTTCGATATTCATATGAGTTCTAGCAATCTTGGATAATCTAATTTGATTCAAGTATAAAATCTCAGGTTGTATCAATTATATTTATTTCCAACCTTTCTTCGCTTCGCTCGCGTTAAGAAATTTTATCCCCTTGGGGGGTAGAATTGATCAAAATCCTTTCTTACCGGATGTCTACGTCATAATATCTACCTGCATACCAAATTTCAGGCCGATCCGTTCAGTGGTTTGGGCTGTGCGTTGATAGATCACTATATAAGTCAGTCAGTCAGTCACCTTTGAGTTATCTATATGTATGTATATAGAAGAAGAAGATAGAAGAACATAGATTACAAAAATATTAATTAAGAAAATTTGAATGTTGTTAATATTATTGATTGCTATATCACAGAACCATTTAAAAGAAATGTGGGTCTTTTCGGCTGAGAACGAATCGGAATTATTACTAGATGTTTCAAATATCCGTGTTGTATCACAGGCCATCAAATTATCCGTCATTATAAATAATGAATAGCCATAACATTATTGAACTGTAGGCTGTGGATCATCTAATTATTGCTAATTATGTCGCACTAGCTATAATAATTGTCTGAAACTGATTTCACTGTATATACGGTGTGATTCCGATTACATTATGTTAAAGAGACAGACATTTTTCTTGTTAATTACAGGATTTTGTTACATAATGTAACTAGATATTAGGCTTAATTATCTTGGTAGTTAAAAAATAATTGTTGAATATTTTTATGTAATGATATCTAAATAAATAGCTTGGGATCATCTCCATCCATCCATAGGTCGAAAGAATCTTTTAATTGACGACCCGCGTGGCGTAATGGTCACCACACCGGACCGTCGTACGAAGGGTCCTGGGTTCGATTCCCAGCGAGGCGGAAATTTGAATGATGAGTTTAAATTTCTGTTCT
>DWJN01005731.1:0-11230 GCA_018248895.1 Carystus phorcus
AATAGTGCATTTTCATTGGTAGCATTTCTGTAATTCCTGAAAAACTTGATTAGTAGATTATGTATGTAACTCGATTTTACATAATATGTTGACTGGATCTTTTATGCTTAACAGGGTCCAATTTGTTTTGTTATGTTTATGCAAATTACTAGTCCCTGTCGGGTAAGCTTTAATTCTTTTGTATGCGGCGTGAACTTTTATTATATTGTGAATCTTTAAATAAATAATCTTGTATTTTTTTATGCAAACATTAAATTAAGTAATAATCTTTTGGCTGAATAACCATATATTATTAACTTACATCTTTTATCCTCTGAGAACTAGATGTTGATTATGAATATGTGGGACAAAATAATAGTCTATGTATTACTTAATCCAGTTAGTAAACTTAAAGTTTTGAATTAAATTCAAGACGGTTTCGTTTTTTTCGAGCTTTTGTATAACAAACATCTTTTTTTAATACATCAGTAAATAAAGAATTAAACACGCAATCATCCATATTATTTTTAGCCGTTTTCAAAAAAGGAAGGGGTTCTTATTTTAAATTCCTCTGTATTTTTATTTATATGTAATTTTTACTGTGTGTAGATACTTAGACGTTTACTGTGTCTACAGATTTGGATGATTCTATGCGGACGCTGGTCTTGTCATATTGTGGTCCCATGACGACATCTGACGCATAGTTTTCTAATTTATTCCTAAAACGCGCAATTACTTGATGTGTGACTTCGAAATCTGTATATTTAGTACAGCATATTTAATTGAAGTCTGTTTTTTTGTCCGTTAACAAAGCGATTATTTGAAAAAAGTTCGGATCGTGCGAAAAGAACGTAATTACCGTTTTCGTCGCTGTAAAAAATAAATCTTAACAATTAAAATTTCTCCTTAACGTACGGCATATGATGCCGTAAGCTTCATATTTATTCGTTTTTTAACGTTTACAGTTAAGCCAAACAAAAACCGTTTCCTCATTTATTTATATAAATTTGATTTGTGTTTTTATGAAGTAAATTGTTAAAGAGATAAGTAAAGTGATATTAAAACATGACACATCAGTTTTCTATGTTACGCGGTTTGTAGGTTAACAGAATGGCTAAATAATTACATTTCGATATTTGAGGCCACGTTACATCACAATAAATAAAATATCTAATTATTAATATGGTTAATATAGTTAATGGCTGAATAAATAATAAATGAGCGTAGGCGTGATCCGAGACAACTAGAATTAATCATCACTAAGTGCTTTAGAATTATTATATGAATTAAGGACTTGAGTTATTACTTTTATCAGCTTCATGCGACTTTCGGTGACCGGTATATGAAATATAAATGCAAGTTATTTATATTGTAACTGTATCGAATAGTATATTGTTAAAGGCGATTTGTCGGCGTTTTATAAATATATTTATGACTTTACTAGATGTACGCAGGGCGCGTGGCAGGCATGACTGGCTGATAAGAAAAACAAATTTAAAGAAAAGTCAGCATAAATATCAATCATGTGTCCGATCGATATAGTTTTGATACTAAAACCTTTTTAGGAAAATTCTGAAAAATGTTGCTAAAGATCTCAGTGCTCTATCTCCTACCACTTCAGAATCCATAGTTTTTTACAGATATAGAAAAAATAATTTAAGTTTACCTACACATTGGCCGTAGGACAGTATTGTAGGGGGCGGCCCAATAGGGCTCAATAGGGCCGCCCCCTAAAATACTGTCTAATATAAGCCAACAGAACAGGTTGTAAGAGGTGTAAGAAATCGGTCTGCTTGGGGTAAGGCTTCCATTAAGAATTATATTATCAATATTATTATTATTCTTAAAGTTATCATTCTTTTGTTATTTCGTGTAGCCTGCCTGGCTAGTTACGTCTTATTTGAGTCAGCCGCCAAACAATTCGCCATGTTCCACGGGAGTTTGAGAGCCACTTTCTTTCATCTCTCTCCCATCACCTCCGTTGTTTTTCCATTGCTCTAAAGTTAATTCAGTGTTTGTATAAGTATTCAGTTTAATATTGGCTACCTTCAGCTTCAATCGTATGACGCAAAAAGTTTTTAATAATGAGCTAAAAGCAGATTCCAAGAATTTGGTTAAAATGCAACAAAACAAGGCTTCGGTAATCTTGAATTAACCTCAGATCGGTCAAGATTTTTGTTAGCTGACTGTTTAAACCGGTTTTGCGAAGGCCTCAAGCCTTTCTATTATAATCGTTAATAACGACTAACCGTAACTTCATATAACTCAGAGTTACATTCTAAAATCGTAATTGTTGATAAATTGGAACCGAGATTTAATATTTCGAAATCTGCTTATGATTTCATTTCGAATATTAAGTAGAAGTATTACAACAACGTTTTCCTCGTAACTGAATGAAATGTAAAACAGGATTTATCACCGGGTGTCATCCATGGTGACCTTTTTGTTGGATGTAACAACGGAGATGTAAAATTGTCGCGATATTGTCGGGATGTAGTCGTTTCTACTCGCCTATTTTGCATCACAGTTGCGTTACAGTTCAGTAGATATACAAATGTACATTAACGAAATACATATTCCATTACTATATACTCCTGTTACATTACTATCTATTAGATTTATCATAATAGATATTACTAACTCAATCTAATCTAATACTCTTTTTATAAGCATACGAATGTGAAAAGTTAAAAAAAAAGATACGTAATGTCATTTACACTACAAATAATTATAATAAAACTATAAACACTCATTTTTGCAAGAGGAATAAAATTATTACTTCGGCGGTATTTTTTAACGCAATTTATGCATAACATTTTTTTTTTTGTCAGTTTGCCGCTTGGCTTTTGTGTGTTGCCGATAACTGCTCTGATATGGATGCTGTTTTACTGATGTACTATAGTAAACTAGTCGTAACAGTTAAAGAATATTTAGTGATTCACGAAATAAAAAATATATGCAAATTTAAGGAGTCCTCCTGTACATGTTTTGATGGGAGATAGGTTTTAAGTCACACGTATCTCGAAGCGGTTGCTACTTCGTAATATTTGCATTGAAACGGACATCTTTCATATATTCTCGTCTACATTTCGTACGCATAAATACATCCAATAAGTTACCGCCGACGTATAAATAACATCATTAAATCGTTAACTGTGACCGACGCGATGTCTCGATAAAGTGGACATGTCACATTTAGTCCGAGACGTCTTTGTCGCATCGTGTTCCGCATTGCAAGTCGCCACGATGTCATCGACGACCGCCCGCCATCACCGACTCGGGTCTCCGTAAACAATGTCTTTGTTATGAGTTGCAAAACAGAGGCATCAGCTCGCTTCAAACACTTCCTGGATTCATGAGTAATCATTTCAACGACCTCGTTTTCATGTGATCTCAAGAATTCGTGCCATCTAAGTATATTTACTAGAAGGCCTCATTTCAATACGTAGGTGTGCGATTTTAAAAGTACCTATGTTACAGTCTAAAATAACAGATGCTGTGCACGATAAAATGTAAATATGTATATATTATTATAGTATTGAATAAAACCTTCTTTATCGTAAAGCAGTGGCGAACCTGGTATTGAACTGCTCTATGATCGAAATTTAAAATTAGAGGAAAAAAAAGAAACGTTTGGAAAAGAATTGTCAGTTCAGTACTACTCGCTGCTTCAAGACACACCGAAGAAAGAGCTTTTAATTTAAAGAAAACACAATAATATCTATTACGAATCGCTTGGGATATAGTAGCAGATGACACCACACCAGAATAGTTCGTTTCAGATGCCTTAATGGTATAATTAGCTTTGTACATGAAAGTAATTATCACACGTTCGTGCATCAAACTTAGAAAATGTGAGATTTAAATAGAATATCTTTACAAGGTAGGACGGGAAGTAGTTCAACATATTCTACCTCGTCGAGTGCGAGTGACGTCATAGGTAGTGTGGGATTGGAACGTCGTCCATTTACTTTCCCAAGAGATAAATAATTGACGCCGCGCACCGCCATTAAAATACAATGTAATTAATTCGTTAAAAAATATTTGATTAAAATCAAATTAGTTGTATCGAATAACATGTAAGAGTTAAGTATTCTATAGTAGTGTCATTTTAATTGTTGTGTCACTGGTATGCAGGTGTTAATTATAAGTTTTCAAAGTCGAATGACCGCATTTGGCGGTAAGAGATGAGACCAGCAGTGGCACATTTATGGGTTGCTACAACCTACTTAGTTTTTTTTTTAACTCAACATAAACTTAAATATTTTTTTTATATAAATAACGCCACACACTCATAGCCCCACACTAGGATACCCTATGTCGTGGGTGCCATGACAACACAGAAAGACATACACACACCCAGACTGAGAACAGAAATTTAAATTCATCATTTAAATTTCCGCCTCGCTGGGAATCGAACCCAGGCCTCTACGAACGGCGGTCCGGCGTGGTGACCATTACGCCACGCCTACGTCAAAACATCTGCAGACAATTATAGTAGTTATTATTTTCAGGAACAATTCGCCAACCCAAAATAATGTAACGCGATGTTTACGTTTTTGTATAAACATATCTGTACTTATTTACTAGTATTACGTAGATTAAACAAAATGTTGTTACCCCGCAGTTGTACCGTGTATTAGTAAACAAGGTAAACATGAAATATAATAAACACGGCATATAAAACATGTATTAAACATGACACGGAAGATACAACTATTCGGGCACGTGTGGGTTTAACTATAAAGCGTAGTACATAACACAATTAATTATTCTTTCATATATTCGTTTCATTACTAGCAAATAGTATCTTAATGAGATATTCAACTCATAATATCTCATTAAGATACTATTTATTATGCCATCACTTCCCAGAACTAAGTCTACAACATAAGGGAACCGCAAAATGGAATGAATCACGAATTTCTTAGTAAGGAAGCTCGAAGTTTTTATCCGAGTTTAAAAAATATTTGAATATTATTCATAACATAGTTATTTTGCGGTGGATTTAATGTTTGATAGATCTAGAGGTTTTATAAAATGATGTATCATCATCATTGGTTTGTATTATATTTTTATATGATAATGATTTTCATTCTGTTCATACAATCAATGTAATTTAAGGGTTGACTTTAAATCTACCTGATAAAAGCGGATTAACTTAGATGTCTTAGACGATGTGTATTCACTCGTCTTGAAAAACAAAAAAAGGCTAGTAGCATTACATTAATAAAAAAACTATCGAATCTAATTAAATGCACAAATTATTTAATTAAAATCGATTCAACCTTTTGGGAGTAGTTCAGTGACGTACACACGGATAGACGAATTATATACTACGAGTAAGACTGACTTGAATAAGACTAAGTATTAGACAGTACACTTGACTAAATCTTCCCCTTAAAGCTAAAAATAAATCCGTATGAATAAAATCTTTGTATAGAGATTTACATCTTACCACTTATTTAATTTTATATTGTGTTGGTGATGTCATTGTAGTATAATTATTGATTGACGTCGTAATGGGGCTTAAGCATGAAGCCGTTGCGATATCTCCGTTTAAACATGACTCAAGAGATACATTCTAGTTAGGTCATAAGTGTTACGATGCAAAACATTACGTCTTGAATACCATCAACTAATGCTAGCCGTTATTTCTTATGTAGTCGACGTCTAATACGGATAATACGTTTAGATAACTTGCTGACGATGCAACTGGCTTACGAGAAAATATTTTGCCTAGCTCTATATATGTACTGTCGTTAAAGCATTTCCTCGAGTAACGACCGAGTGCAATAAAACTAAAAGTACTTCAAGAAGACATTTGAATAGTCTGTAGGGAATATAGAAAAGCTATCATAATTAAACAGTGGCTAGGGAGTTAACTAGGCAGCATAGGGAGAACTTGGCAGCACAGGACGTAAACTTGGGAGAGCGCTGAAATGACCAGACCAGTTGGTCTTGCAGATTTAATAAATACATAATTGTGTATAGTATTTTTCGTATTTACTTTTAGGTTAAAGGGCTTAGTTAATGAACCTGATGCCAGGCGCATAAAAGCTAGCAGCTACAGCAGTGTATCAAAACCAATTCATCAGCTTCTTGAACGCGTGGTTTTAAACTTAACTCGTGAAATTTGTACATTTATTTGATAAATTTAAGACGAAGGTGGTGGTACTCCACAATATAGGCAATCCTAGTGTGGGACTAGCGATATATACATATAATTATTGTGTATTAAGTCATTTATTTATTTTATTATAACGATATATATTTTGTACGTCGACATTTCGAGGTGCGTGTATCGTGGTCACGGCCAAACTGCAATGCCGCGGAAAATCTTAACACGGTGACAATGACACTAATACATTAGTCTATGACCCTTATGTCTAATTCGTTTTCGAGTTTTGTTTAACATTTTACGACTGCGTTGATCACATCGTTTCCAGCACTATACTTTATGAGAGTTAACTTAATTAACGGCTGGATATTATTCGCGTTAATTTATACCTATTCTCCCGCTCCTTTAACATTTTTGGAGATTTTTAAAGTAGTATTGCTTCTTGCACTAGTCGCAGAATGTACGCTTCTATTTAAAATATCCTGGCTATGTTAATCGCGTGATTGTTATCAGATCCAAGTAAATGTTCGGGATCAACAATTTTTTTCTCCAACTTTTATAACCATAAATTAGTGTATTCACAATCGCTTCGAAAGATCTGCGTTTAGGAAAGAAATGGCGACGCTACGTGAGATATGCCGTAACTGGATCCTGCTGAATATCTACAAATATTTAAGGAATCTTTCAAACAAAATGATGTGTTTCTATGTTTTTAATTTGCTTACTAATTGGTCTCGAGTGTCAAATAATTCTCTCATAATCCTTCTCTTGGTCGGATTTGTATATCATTTAATGTAATGTTTCATAATATATGACTCTTTTAACAGAGATTATGGGTTATACCTAATCATCACGAAACACTTGGCACATTGCATCACTTTAAACTACTCTGAGTTTGCCTTTCCACAATTTCATAATTTTCATTATAATACTGCAATATTTTAACACAAAATAAAATAATTTTGTTATTATGTGATAGCGACGTTGTTCCATAATAATTGTGGGGAAGATAATAGCTTTCAGAGATAAAGCATCCGGAGGCGCATGATTTCATAGTGTGGTTTGTAAGTGGGTCTTTTAAATTATATCTTTATTTGTTTACATTTAATACAATATTAATTGTTGTTAGGCATTATATTGCCAATGTTTCCTTAAGCACAAAGACTAAAACTTATCCTGTCGTATTTTAACATTTATGAAACAGAACGTTTTATTAAAGAAATATGAACCTTGGTACGTTTGTAAATTGATGTGTTCCAAGAAAAATGGTTTAAAAATTACCTGTGTCGTCGTAGCAGCCCGCGTCGCGCCGGGGACCCGCTGGGTCCTGCGCCCTCATTGTCCAGTTTCTCAGGCGACCGGAAAAGTTTTCGGAACGCGGCTGCCATTTTTTCTTTGGAACGAGAAGTCATGTCGATATCAGTTAGTCTAATAACACTCAACTTTTTCCCAACTTTCACTATCACGTTTTGTTTACATGAACATGCCGACGTCTGTCAATGAAAACTTCAAATTTGAATGCGGATTGTTCGGTGTTTATTGTTTGTGGTGTGCTGGCCGCAGGAGTCAGTTGGCCGGTCCCGGTTGCATCACTGTCACTATTCGTATTAACTTCGCGACGTCTCGCAGCGTGCGCGTAGAAGCACGTGCGACTACAACTACCGAGAGTGGAGTGAGAGCGGGAATGAAATCGAAACTTGGCACATCGATGAGGTCGGTTATCGCTCCGCGGCCGATGCGCAGCGCTCGGACTGCGGACGCAGCTGTGTCATACGCATGACACGGTGCGTTGACGCATATCACACGCTGCCGTGTGAGTGGCGCCGCGCGTATCGTATGAATGAACCGACTCGCCCTCGAACTGTACTACGATCTCGTTGCTCTACAATTGCTCGCTGCGGCCTCCAAGGAAACACCGCTGAAACAAAAAATCAAATATATGCCTTTCTTTTGTTGCTGATATGTTATGTCGGACTGAGTATTGTTTTTATTGTTTGCGGGGACATAATTATCGAGGTCGTACCGGGATAACGGTGAAGCGGAGAATAAGAATCTAACGGTCGTTCTCAATATTCGATCCAGTATCCTCAAATCGGTGATTGTTAAAAAATAAGAATATTTTAATAGGTATTAGTATTTTATTATATTATATAATACATTTGCTATAATTAATATCAATTGTAAATCTTTTAAATAAAGATACAACAATTTCGAGTACCGCTACAAATTCATATGCATAAAATCCGTAACAAATACAAATAAATAATTAGGTTCAGTGTGTATGGATTCCAGATAATATTTTATGTTTCTATCGAAAGACCTTTTTACAAGTGTATAGAATGTACGGATTCAGATGTACGCTGTAAACATAGAGGATTTTTGAGATAATATTTCTCACGCGGATACGGTTTATTTTTCCAAAGGCTTGCGACCAAGACAGCGGTATTGTAACTAGACAGACCATTTAAATTTTTTTTAAAACGTTTCGAACATAGAAACAGACTGAACTGAGTAATGAAGACTGTATAATTGCATTATAGACATAGATTAATATGTATACTGGAGAAATGAAAGCTTCTCTGTCATAAGATTACAACGGTTATGAAAAACAGCTACATAAGTAACTGTGTATCACAGAATCCGAACTGTGTCCGAATCTTAATACACAGCTTATTGTCTGTTAATAGTTTCCAAAGTACCTGATAAACATCCGTTATGTATTATTTTCTTAATGATATATACCGTTGAATGTACCATCACGATGAATGTTATAAATCAAAACTTGGTTCTTTATCATTATGAGATACATTATGTTATGACTTAAATTAGTGGTAAAGTTCAAGAACGGTAAATAAGACTGTTGAATCGGTTTAATCTGATTTAAGCAACCGTATCCTATATAAGTAAATTTAAATAGAAACCTCACACAACTTTCTACCGATATCAATTAATATCTTTA
This sequence comes from Carystus phorcus, assembly GCA_018248895.1. Lineage (NCBI taxonomy): Eukaryota > Metazoa > Arthropoda > Insecta > Lepidoptera > Hesperiidae > Carystus > Carystus phorcus. Next base: position 9,060 of record DWJN01005731.1, read on the forward strand.
TTTTTTAACAAACATTGCATGTCAACATTCACATAATTTTTGAATGTCTAAACCCGACTAAAGCAAGTAAATCAATTTAATTATTTCTTACTTAAATCATAAAAATTCATGAGTGTATGATATCTTCATACTAACATTTAGTTATACCTAATTTAGATATAGAAAAGTACTTTACCAAGCATTTAATTATTACTTAATTATTCTTTTTAGTTGACTTACAGTGGGCGGATTAATGGCTTGATCTCTCAATTTATTAGGTAAACAACCTAATCTCATTACAACTACACAATAAAACGCACGCCCTTGTGTTCGCCCTTGTGATGTCCTTGATAATGGCGGAGGACATTTCGATAAAGCCTACGCTTTCTGGCACGTTGCCTGGACAATGGGAATATTCCTTTTGGGAAAACAATCTAAGGATTATGATTAGGGTTGACACGGTTCAGTTTCACTGAAATTTTACAATATCCGAAATAGAGATGATGAGATGATTCACGTTTAGTAAACCCTAGAAAGCATAATCTATAGAATACCAGTTGTCCCGGCAGATGTTATCTTGCAGCATATAAAAAAAATTCATTACTATCGAATTATAAATCTAAACCATTCTCAAATCCATTTAAACACAGTAGAAAAGTCAATGTCAATCAATATCGGTCCAACCGTTTAGAAGTTCAGTGACAAACACAAGAACAGAAGAATTTAATCGTCACCAAAGGTATCTAGAATATAAAGTTGATCTTGGTTTATAAAAATTATGTGATATACATATATTGTTTTAAATTGTTTATTGATGCTTCTTTACTTTTTCCAATGAACTTATATCAAACCTTTACATCCAGACTACATTAATTTAAAAATTTAGTTACAATACCCTTAAAACTCAATAATCTCAAATCTCGTTCACAAAGGTAACCGATAAATATTTTTTTCTTTCAGTTCTGTAATGTCATCCTTGCCGAACAAACAAACTAACCACCGTATCTTTCTGTATAGGCAATGACCGAATTAGATAAGATTACAATGTTAATGGGTACTGACCTAACCATTGTGATAGATAAAAACAGTCCTTACACTAAATATTATCTCAATAATATGTGAAAGTTTAAATGGTATTATCATTGGTCAAGATAATATTTTTAGAGTCTACACGCATCTTAGATTTTTGCTGTTTTGTGACATTATCAATTGTGGAACCCCTACCTAAGTATCCGTAGCGTGAAGCTCAACTTCTTAAATCTACATTTAAAATTATATAAAATACGTAATATCTAAAATCGGTTTGCTGCCCTCTTATTGGGTTTTGTAAGTCGAGCATGCTCGAAACTACTAGATTCAAGTATTACAATTATTAACTTTAGGATTCTTATAAATGATTACATAAACGTGCTGGCCGTTTCATATAATTTTCATTCGGATGGTACAGCTTCAGTCGGAGCTATACAGCTTTTGGGATAAATATTGTCGACACGATAAATCAACCGGGCCAAACGAGCAGGTCAAGAGATATTTCTTCTAAGTTAGTGCGCTCACCATCCAAGGTTGCATTTCTGCTTACCATCAGGCAGGATAGTAGTCAAGCATTAACTTATATAATGTAAAAAAAACCTTTATATTTTCTTTTGTATAGGATAACTAGCTGTTTCCGGCGCGCGATGCTACGCATATTAAAAAATTAAATTTAAAGAAAAGTCAGCATACATCAACCATGTGTCCAATCTATTACTAAAATTCAACATTTTCTACTCTAACTCATTAACCATGGTGTCCGATCGATATAATTGTGATACCAAAACCTTCTCCAGACAATTCTGAATAAGAATAAAGTTTCTAAAGACATTTTTGCTCTATCTCCAACCTTTTCAGAGTCTATTAAGGACATACAGATTTTTTTTTTTATATATTAAACAATGTATTGGTGCTCATTAGTTATCCTTATTTGGTAATCACACAATGGATTAGTACACAGTCCTTAATGTCAATAAGTAGTACTGTTTAGATTATTATTTACGGTAATGGATTCTAATGTTCATCACACAAAGTGGTTAAGTACGCATTATCTAATTTTGTGAAATAAACTTAATATGGTTAATTTAATTAAATTTTTAACGTGACTCTAATAATAAACGAATTTTACCAAGGTTTTAATTATAATTGATTGAAATTTAATT
>DWJN01005732.1:0-11228 GCA_018248895.1 Carystus phorcus
AGTAAAATAAACCTTGGCTTAAAGTATAGTATGAAAGATAAACGTATACTTGATAATCGTGGTTTAGACCTTATTTTGTATAAACGCTAAACGGCTGGGAGGTGGCCAGACGGAGTGACTAACTGCCTGAGGCCACCATCTGCGTAATATACGACATCGGCTGAATATAGTTTTTAATTAGGATCTGCCTACCGACCCGACGAGGCCTCTATTTGTTTAACCGAATGCAAAGACAAGCGAGATGAGAACGCCACGATAACTGGTATCACTGATGTCCGACTCGGGAGTTTTATTTGCGAATCAGCCGTTAGAAAGATTTACGTTAAGCTGTCTTAGTACGGGTTAGTGACACGATCAATTGGCTATATAGAATTAACTACAGACGGTATAATGATGCTCCTAATTTTCGTTTTTTGGTCTAATTAATGGACGATTGTTTTAAATTTGAGTTGAGAGTAAAGAAGTTTTGGATCAAAATGCGTAACAATTTTAGCGCACATTTAATTTTTAATTACAGAGTAGATACGTCGTGTTGTAAAATTGGATTTTTATCTTCAAAATGTTTATTTCCGAGCATTTTCCTCTTGCGCATGTAATAGAGAAGTTACGAGGTTGTGTGCGCTTTAATAAGATTAATGATGTAGCTGTCATCGCAAATTAAAGTTCTCTTTAAGATTTTAATAAGGCCTTTGTCAAGTAAAAGTTTTGGAATTATGTAAATTGCCAAGTTTGAAGCGAATCAGCAAGTTAGCCTTGGATGATGTAAGATTATACAGTGTGTCCCGGCTTGGACTAACGATAATTTAAGGTTGTATTCTGTCCTGTATTCAATTTCAACGATAGAGCACCCTAAAATAGGGTTGGGACGGAGTGAATAGGCAATGTATCTCCTATTTGAAAGCCGCTTTAAATTGACATTCGAACATATACGTCCATTAAAGAGATAAAATTGTTATTAAGTTGATGGAATAATGGGGAGATTTTGATTCTGTTAAAATAATAACGACGAAGAATTTTGAAGAAGCGTGTTACAGTATTGCTATCGATAATACGATTATAGTAACACATATCTGTAAGTCTTAAAACAAAAATAATTATTTGGGCACTGATCTTGTAATAACGAACATATATTCGTCAATACTGGTAAAACATTTGATAGCTTAATCGGCTCATATTTTAAGACACATTGAAGATTTTAAACTGAGAATAAATATTTACTAAACAATTTTTTGTTTATCGAATCTATTGCTCGCCTAATTATATATATTTATGTTTTGTTGATTCCTGTCTATAGAAATGATTTGATCGTTTGATGGTGAAATCAAGTGGAAAAGATAAATATGAACCGAACGCTAAATATTAATTTGATACATTCTGTAAACGGCAATTTATTTATTAATTTAAAAAACGGATATCAATGATGGACTGTTACAATCAATAAAGCGGGGAAACACTTGGTGGTTATGCTGTGGGCGCGTCGTCCCGGCCGTCGGTCGCCGCGGGTCTAATCCGTAAGTTTCAATTATAGCGCCCCTACGTTCGCTACCGCTGTTGAATTGGTCCGATGAATGAGCTGTTTTGCATATACGATATGCCCGCCAGCTGTTTACAATAATCGATGATATGTTTTTACATTTTCAATTTATCGATATTCATTTTTGGTCGGACAATTTATTTGTATCGATAATGCATCAAAGACTTCTGGTTATTTTTATACTCGTGTGATGATAGGTTTATGATGTTCGCCCGTGATCGAGTGAATTTATTCTCGCTGTACTAATTACGCGGTAATTATTAATCGAAGTCGGATTTGTCAATGGTTGTTCGGTGTTTGTGGATTCACTGCGTGTGAATATTGCCGTTCGGGATTGCATTCTGTTGTCGAGAAATACTGGGTAATGGTGCAGGTAATTTTAGTTCGTATAGTAATTAAACGTTAAACACGTAATTAAAATGGTTTCCGATAGCTCGGTATTCAGTTAATATGAACCTAAATATTGTAAAATATTGTGAAAGAATTCCTGTTCTTAAAGCTTAGATTAGGTTAGGATCTAGTTAAATATTTAGTTGGTCTGTATTTATTATTGATTGCTTCGAATTCTAAACCTAATCGCAAATTGTTAAGACACTGATGTGTCATCGACTGGTTGACTTGATTTACTGAGATGATATTCACACAGCATTTAAACGAATCCATATTTATGCAGAGTGGGTCCACGGCTAATTATTATTATTGATAAAAAAGATTCAGTATTAAATATTGATAAAAAAAATCAGTTTAAATATGACTATCAATAAAATATAACTATTAATAAAATCATCAATTTATTATTCCCTAAACATTCAGTAATTATAGCATTCCACGTTAGGTAGAATTAGTAGTTGAAATACAAGGTTATATAGGAATTACAGTTGTTTGAAAGTAAGCATTCATTGATCTGTTTTGGTGTAAAATAACTTTGTATGGCAGAGAAGTTGACTTAGTTAAGTAACTACAAAGCAATTATTACCCCGAACGTTTTATTAGCTCTTTAATATCTCTACGAATCACCTTGTCGTCCGTGCTAACACACAGGCCGTATGTCGATGCTAAGAGGAAACAATCCAGTATAAACTGGACGTGAATGGGTTTCTTATTGTTTCCTGAATTGGGATTCTGATTCGTAGGTTTTTTACTTGTTGGGGCCCCAAACGGTGTAACGTTAGCCGTAGAGGCATTGACTCGCAGTTGAGGCGAGTTGTTGGCGCAACTAACCAACGACAGCGGGATGGAACAGTTTTTCACAGGCCGGTACGATAAGTGCATTTGCTTGTCGCAACACGGCGCGGCGCGGCGATCGCCTCCAGGCCGCCTCAATGACCGCGCGCCTCCTTTATTTATATACGCCCTTCTGTAATTAACGATAGTAAAAAGAAATACATATATCTCTGATTTATACCATATCAACCTTTTTTCGTTTTCGGAAGAAACTGATTCCTTATCTCCCTTTGTTTTACGTCGACTTAGCGTTGGGTGTATTTTTAACTACTTCAATATAGGTACTACTTATGAATTGTTTATTTTAATTTAACTAAATTGTCAATATTTTAAATTATATTTTATGTCTTATTAATGAATCAGACTGATGATGGCTATTTATTATTATAGCACTAATATATAGAGAGGTTAAATACTACAGTATTTAAGTTCTGTATTTAAAATGATTTATTTATTTGATGTACTTACCACAAATAAGAACCTAGTTTTAAAATGACCTTCATTGTTTGACGGGCAATATACAACTGTAACATTAACTTTATGATTTATATTACTTTTAAAAGTACTCCTTAAGTATCTACTTCTCACCTCTGATGTCGGTGGTTAAATTAAGTAAGTGAATAACTTCTAAATTTTTTGTTGATGTCTTAAATGTTATTAAATAATATTAGCTATGTACTATATTCGTATAGTAAGTGATGCAAATGGCAAATGGTAATGGAAATAGTAATTTACATGAAGCACTCAAAGCTCCGCGGCTTGCGAGAATATTAAGCGACCGAGTTAAGCAACTGCGGACATGGTCAGTACTTGGATGGGTGACCGCTAGTGGCGAACATTTCTAGAGCGTTTCCGTGCCTTGGAGAACACGTTAAGTCATCGACCCTGGATGTTATCGTCGTTAAGCCAAGTTGGAGGCCTTCGGGCGGCATAAAACTTCTTACACTTCGGTTGGCCACAAATCCCTCCATCGATCCGCATTGGAGCAGCGAAGTGGATTATGCTCAAGGCCTCCTCAAAATTATGAGGAGAGACCCGTGCCATGTAGTAGGCCATTAATAGATTGGGGTCAATTGACATAAAATCTTGTATAAGTATCAAGTTGTATCGTAATAGAAATCAAAATTTTAGGACTGTAATTATGTTCCTAGATGTATTCTTATTCATTTCTATAGGCAAAATCACTGTGATTTTTTAAATAATAATATTTGATTAATGTCGAGAACGGATAGGATGATTACATTACTAACATTTTAGTTTTTGAGGTTTAACGTAACGTTTAGTTTTAATATTGCCTAATGTTTTTATTTGTAAGTAACGGCCAAATTATTCCTCAGAAGATGGGTATATGTATATTTTATTTTCATGAAATAATAGTCCCACATATTTTTTTTTTACTAGTATTTTAAATTACAGATTAAATATTCATGTAAATTAATGTTCTGCATTTTAAAACACTAGAACGGCAAAGATACACTAAAGTAACAATGTCAGAGTTTTGCTATATTCATTCATCACTCTCCAACTCGGGAATTCTCGAAATAAATCATTATTAAAATCGGAATTGATATTTGTCTTTATGATAAATCACACACCAGCGTTGCTGTCCATGGAAGAAGTTAAATTGCGCTGGAATTTTTAAAACCCCTCCCGACATACCTCACGTGAAACGGATTAGCCGAATCCGAACTATAATGCTAATGCAAACAAATAGAATGGCGAGAGAACGAAACGAAAATTGAACGGTGCGTTGATAAAATAAGAGAATTTAGGAGTAGAACGTGAGGAATGAGACATCGACGCAAGAGTGCAGAGGCGTTGGAGCAGCTGACACCTGTCATCGCGCAATTTATTAGTCGCTCCGAAATAACAGAGTCAGTGAACGTTCAAACAAAATGAAGAGACACAACGCTCTATTAACGACACATCCTCGGGTTGCGCCGCTAACAGGCACGCAATTAAATTCACTGTGTTCGTCCTGTGAAAAAATTACACACCCCGATATTAAGATTCTCCACAATGTTATTATCGAAATTTAATGCACAATTAAAAACGCTATCGTTTTACGACTTCTGATGAACGGTTCCAACGGATGTTTCCTTTTTTTCGTCCGCCGTATCTTAATCCGCGTCGACTTTGTTTACCTGTTATTCGATTTATCAAATTAAGTACAGAACGGCTTAATTGATTTCTGTTTATCGCTTTTTATCAACGCGGTTGTATATTTGGACGTGTAACGGTGTTTCCGTTTCGAGAAAGAGTAATGCGATCTTATTTGTCTGTGGTTTGATGTATGGTCTAGTTTCGTGTGGAAGCCACACGCAAAAGAGACGATAATATCTTCGACTGTATCGAGTTCGCTTCATTCTGATGCAGTGTTCTAACGCTTAGTATCTGTCGACGTGTGTTTGCGTCACTGCGCCTGCAATGATAATAAATTGCCTCTTATTTTAGAAATCCTCATTCACCGCGCTCTCATATCCATAAGAAAGTATCATTTACACAGCCGACTGCCGACATACATTTCTCGTAATGACATTGACATTCGATGACTAATTATTTACAGGCTCGTGATTGAGATTAATCGTTCATCTTTCTTTTAATTTGTTTTTATTTTCAAGATTCTCTTTACTTGTACTTATTTGTTATCCTTATATTACAGACAATTGTGTAGTAACTAAACCAAACCTAAAAAGGTATTTTAACATTATAGCTTTACGCTTAATACAGTAATATAGGTATTGTATATTAATTAAATTCGAAATAAACATTTTATTGTCCGGCTCGTAAAAAGAACGTACTAATTGCTCTTATGTTTGTTAGATGCGTAGGGATCCTTTGGTTAGGGAGTTTGGAATCCCTACCAGGTGTTCCTACCAAAGATTTACGTTAACATCAAACAATTGCACACTCTTTTCTTACCAGCTACTTTTTAGACATTGTTTCTTCGCGAGCAATTAAACTTTTAACAATCAACCTTTAAATATACTTACGGCGGTCACGGTCAATTAATGTAAATACATGTCTAGGTAAACAAAAGTAAACGAATCATATTATCATTAAGGAAAGAGGACTAAAGGACACTTATTCGATGGATGAGAATTAACACTAAAGCGTGCCATATTAACGTACACAGATCCCTCATATACTTCGAAGACACAACAGACAGATAGAAAAGCCTAGCGGTAATTGGAAGCCGAGACTGACATTGTTGATTACGACCCTGAGTCATGAGGAAACGAATATGAAGAAGACATAATTATACATGTTTATCAAATACATAATGATGAAACAATGTGATTATTAGTAGATAGGTTTGAAAGAAATCATGTTTAGTTTCTTCTACAAAGTAATTTCTTTATATTTATGTAATACTTGTAGGTGTACATTTCATATTCGCGAGTAGATATGGTCATAACGGATGCCCTCTTTCAACTACTTACCACTTTTTGTATCCAGACAAGATACAGGTTTTCTTTTGGCGAGTATGAAGTAAAAATACCAAAAGGTAACACTATTTAAAACTGAATATACATATAGCACTGTAGCAACTTTGTTTCAATTCATCGATTTATCTCTATAATGTACATCTCTAAATTCGATTGTATTTAATGTGTTTCGCGTAATTTTCCTAAAGATAGGCACAATAATTTTCATAACATCGATATCTACTTACCTACAACAAAATAAAAAAATAAACGCATAGGTTTCATTATTTTATAATTTTATGATTAATTTTGATTTTCTTGTCTTTTCTAAAAGAGAGATTCTTTTTGTATCAATTACAAATTAATTATCTTATTAGCTACCAGGAATTCATATGATACGTGCGTGGTGTATTACTATATAAATATTTTTGCATGAATAATGATAACTACTTCTGTGTGAAGATAATTATTTCGCGAAAATAAATTATTAACGAACACGAAACTATTATCAAGAGATAAATCGAGTATATCAGTAACAAAATCGTAACGTTTACGTGTGACGTATTCGACTTGGAATCTTTTACAATTTTAATCTCAGTGTGTTATAAAGATACAAGCAATATAGCAGTAGTAGTAGGTATAGAGTCTTCGGTAAATGTCGCTAATATTCACGATCATTATCACGCATCCCGTGCTGTACCGAAGCCAAACATATTTATTGGTATAAACGTGAATTATCTCCCCGAAGGCGGGCGCGGGCTGCGCTTGCTCAATCATTACCCATCTCATCTTTGTACACGCATGAGCCGTACCCGATGGGATATTAAGGTTATTACCAACGGCGAAATTGGCCGAGAGACCGCTGAGGAAGCTGCCCACCGATACCTATTAGCGGTATTACATATTTCATATGATCCACCGACGATCGACGATTATGGCTGCATTAAAACACCGTCTCACACTGACCATGGGAATATGCACCGAGCCTCACGTTTATCTACGTTTTTTACAGTTTAGTAGGCAATTCGGCGATCGCGCTGCGTACATTATGGGAAGGGTGCGGATTCGAGACTTTTAATGGTCCATCATGATAGCCTTTTTGCGTGGCCTCGGTCGCCAGATAAATTGCTAATTGACGACAGCACATTTCGCCAGTAAGTTGTATGTGGTACATAATATTGCATTAAGCGAGTAAGTTGTTTGCACACTTCCTTGCATATAAAGGCGACTGTCTTACTAGAAATTTGTGAAGCTATATTTTTTTTATCCCTCTTATTAGAATCAAATGTCAGTTGAGCTATAATGTTTATTTCTGTGACGCATATTAGGGCAAATTCAGCCAAAATCATTAAGTGTTTGAATGCAAATAAATCCTTCGCTATAATACTGTTATGTTAACGAACGATAGTTCTCAACATTATCATTGAGTGCTAATACTTCTAAATGTGTGATACACATTGTATTTTATTTCTAGTTGGATTTCAAGTCCATTCATTAATTATTCAGGGAGAGTAAACGTATAGTTAGTCTGATATTTGTTAAAGCTCTTAAGTGTATTGATTGAGTTGTTATTACAGATTACGCGTTTGACGTGCGTTATACTCGAGTTCTTGTTAAGTTTTGAAACTATTAGTTGGTATTTGTAGTATATCAAGATGTGAATTTGTATAAGAAATAATAATAGTATAATAATCTATTTATACTAATATTTTGCTGAAGAGTTTGTTGGTTTGAATATTTCAACGCACTAATCTCGGGAACTATTGGTTCGAATTGAAAAATTCTTTCTGTGTTGGATAGTCCATTTACCGAGGAAGGCTATAGGCATAACGCTACAACTAATAGGAGTTAAGTTGTGATAAGAAATGTTATAAAAACGGGACAAATGTTCCAAGGTGATATAAAGTTCGCCGGGTCTACTAGTAGTATTAGAATGTGGATAGCTTCGAGACAAGAGTGAATAGTTGTCCTCAAAGTTATTCTATACAAGACTTCATCACTGTTTACCGTCATGTGGGATTGTAACCAAGCATTAATAAATTGAGTTTTATCCAGGTTGACTACTTAATTATATACCTAATTAGCTCGACCCGAATATAAACAAACTTGGGTTATAATTGTAAAGGATTTCGTTAATGTTTCTTTGATTATTATGACCAAAAGTACTAGTAGCGTGGCAGTAGTGGGACAGTAATAGGGCGGTCCAAAGTACTGACCGCAATCCCATGACAGCTGTGCAGGGTATGATAGGACCTTATAAAGGATTGTATTATCAATATTATTGTTTCATCTACACTAATATTATAAAGAGGAAAGCTTTGTTTGTATGTTTGTTTGGTTGTAATGAACAGGCTCAAAAACTACATTATCCACGAGTAACATAGGCTATATCACGGACACAAGGTGTAAAAAATCAACCAAAAAGTTACTTATTTTGCGTTCGCTGAATAAACTATAATAGTTATAAACTATAAAATGTTCTAATTAATTGTAGACCTTATAAATATCTACAAAAATGTCCGCGACACACTATACCTATCTATGTCGAGTGAGGCACAGCAATCATTTTTTTATCTATATCTATAGTAATATATAAAGCTGAAGAGTTTTTTTGTTTGTTTGAACGGGAATCTCAGGAACTACTGGACTGATTTGAAAAATTATTTTAGTGTAAGATAGTCAATTTATAAAGGAAGGTTATAGGCTAAATAACATCACGCTGAGATGAATAGGAGAATAAAAGATATTGCGAAAACGGCAAATTTTTGAGCTTTCCATGCGGGCGCTGAATAAACGGTGAAAGTTTCTCAAAAATCACGTATTACAAAATTGTTCCTCTCTAAAAGTTCTAAATAAAAGTCCGCGATGGCATAATATGTCTAGCTTTTAAGGCTAACACACTATAACCATTTTTATGGTTATGAAAATAGTCCTTAAATAATAATTTATATGGCAAAACAACGTTTGCTGGTTCATCTAGTAATTTATATGGCAATACAACGTTTGCTGGCTAACCTATAGTTAATAATATTGGTATTATAATATTTTCGTAAAAGGGCTAGCTTCCAGCCTTTTGCTTAACTTATTGTTACGTGCGTGTTTCGGCTTGGAACTTGAGATGTAGTAGTTAGTTTGGTCTCTTCTTTCTTTGCCGATATCCCATCGTTGATAGCTTGTCCATATTATCTATGGACGACGATGACTATTAGCTTTTAGGTGGCTTGTCCTTTTTTGTTTTTTTTAAGGATAAAAAAATAAAAAATATACCTAAAATACATCTAAGATATACAACTGAAATAAATGTTTCTTATTATTGTGTACTGATATATATTTTTCTTTGTTTCAGGATCCATTCACGGTAAGTTGCCCGTTTCCAATACTAGTTTTTAGTGTGCTTAGTGTATGTTAAATTTGTTTAAAATCATGCAGTAATCTGTTTCTATATTTAGGTTTGGGGTGTTAAGTCTACTAAGGAAAATACCCAAGTTGAATACAAAATTTAAGAAAACGATGTTTTCCTTCTTTTCAAAGTATTTTATTTAAGCATCGTTTAAACACTTTCCTAAAACTGGTCAATATCACTAATACGTTTATAATTGGTCAGTTGTAGAAATTACTTATACTTCGATTATATTTGTAGTACTAAACACTCACGCAGAGACATTTTAGTATGAAAGCAAAGAAATGTTCGCCATCTCTGTTTATTATACAGCAATAGAAAGAGAGAGGACTTCAGACATTCAGTAGTTACAATTAATTACGCCTCTGGCTACGATAGTCAGGTTTTTTAAGTCGACACAAATAATAAGTCAAATTGACAAGTGCCACCTGACGTGACACTTACAATTTTGTCCATTGGCGAAGCTCCACGACTCGGTTAGCATGTGCCCCACACTTTAATGAATCCTTTACTTTCATTCAATAAGAGATTATGTAATCAAAGGTACCAAAGTGGAGTTACCAGTATTGTAGCTGTCATTTCTAAATTTAATCGCATGCCTGTTCTGTCTTCCCGGTAACGGCGGCTGCTGTCGTCCATTGGAACAGGGTGTAAGTATATAATTTTATTCACAGTTCGACGCACACCAATGTAACGAAGATAATAGAATCAGTTCGATAAGCTTACGTCAAGTGATCATGCATAATCACGCACACTCGCACTGCACATATCTACATACACGAGTTGACAAGACGATAATTAGTCGTGTTGAAGACGCATCGTTCCGCGGATCCTAATTGACGTACATGCAAACGCAATCAATATGACGTGGTAGCGGATGTTGCTCGCACCGGGACAAGAGCTGGCAGGCTCTCCGATGAATATAGCTGTCGGTTTCACGAACAGAATTCCTCGGCGCATGCGGTCATCCTACACCGCTCTGTTACTGAGGACATAGATAGTTTTAATCAGTACATAGCATACAAAATTCCCGCGTTCCAAATGCCTGCGTCCAACAATCTCGACGCGTCCCATAGTGACCTTATTAAAATTTTCCTACTGTGTTCTATCTTTGTGTATTGAGGAATAAACACTTAAAAAAAACGCCTAAACTTATAATAGTGTTTATTGAAATATGATATTTTTGTGCTGTAATACCATCAGGGAATTCTGTGACGTCGTTCATGTGGTATATGAACGGACTTGTTAAGTAGTTTTTCATTGAATAGTGATTTTTACAAGTTAAATATAAATTTAGTCGTATGTTAAAAATATGTTTGCCTTTTATGCGATATACGGCTCTCATGCAGTTTAAAGTTAACTGCCAGGCTTATTAAACTGCTAATGCACGTATAGAGTGTTGCGATACACGTACAATAACTATAAAATTGCGCTATCTTAATAACCACAGTATTAGCCAACAACAGCAAATTCCCAGTTTGCTTAGGCATTATCCCAACGCTAATCAAGATCACTTACACATAACTTAGAAACCCGTTGAGATCATGAAGTAGGGTATCTTATGTAGGTATAGTATTGAAGAATAAGTAGGTATAGTGTTGCCGCTGAATGTTTTTTCAGTATTTATTGAAACGTTAAATTT
>DWJN01005733.1:0-11228 GCA_018248895.1 Carystus phorcus
GTGTACAAAATTTGATTAAAATCGGTAAGTAGTTTAGGAGTCCTTCGCGGACAAACACCTTGACACGTACTTTATATATATTAAGATTTATTACGCTACGTTATTATGCCGATTTTTTCTTTGTAATCACTTATACGTGGGAGATTTTTTATTATAAATAACAGAGCTTTCGTTTTATAATACCTTGGAATTGTTTATAGTGTAAATTTTAATGTGTCCCAATTTGTTTACGTTAACCATTACTCGATATAGTTTTGCGTATCCGATAGTGAAATGTGAAATTGGTTCATTCTGCAAATAGTCACATAATATAACAGCTGTTATCCACCGGCGGTAGGAAGCGATCTCGATTTCATCCAGAAATCGAAAGTTCTCTCGGTGCATTGGGGCCGGGTTACGTCATCGCATACAATGCACCGGTGGAAGCTGGTGCAAAGCTCTCTCGTTTGTTACCTGATAGTGGTTACGTATTTAACTATAATTTTACCACAATATTTGTATCGGAGATACGTTACGTTCATGGTAACCGGTGTTTCCTATTTACTTGATGGTTTGTACACGGGTGTGTTACTAGTTTGTTTCGATTTTATTGCAAGGTCTTCGGGAAGATATATACTTATTCCTTTGGATATCCGTTTGAATAATCAATTTAATAACCTCTGAGCAGCAAAGGTCTTCGTGCCGTTCAAAGAGTCTTGAGTTTGATTTTCAGCAAGGCAGAAATTAAAAGCATGCGTTTAATTCTGTTTTTAGTCTGGATGCATCTTTGAATATTGTTCATGGCACAAATAAATTTGTACAAATAATTCTAAATAAGCTTCAAAATTTACATATTGTTCCAAGTAACGTTTTTTAATGTATGGTCTATTTGCACAAACCGGAATTAAAATAAACTCAACCGAGGCTTTATTAAATCAAACAAAATCTATTTGCTATCAAAAATTTTATAAGTGATTTCACACGCATTTTATAAGTGATTCACGAGGAAAAATTCGCTGTAACGACATAACGATGTAAAAATAAAATATTAAAGAAACGCCTGCTATAACGAGTAATGATTTTACGGATTTTATTACACATCAAATTCATGTTATGGTTAATTTTAAAAGTGTGGTATGCAGCAAGTCGATAAATATGAGCAGACCCTCACTGTAATGTTTAGTAAGTGTCAGAGCTAATTCATCACTTGTCGGTTTTTAAGTGCAGGTAACCTCCATACAATTATTTAATGTTTCGATAACATAGGTAATGAACGTAACATTTCCATGGTCAAATAGTTATTGTACCATTAATGGACACATTCAGATCACCTTTTAACTAACTCTAGTGTAAAATAACTATGTTATGTAAAAAAAAACTTTAAGTAGAATCATTTATGAATAGATATATTTATAGATTGATTGGTCTTTCCGTCTCATTGATAAACAGATTCATTCTTATTATGCGTTACAAATATGTCTGCAAAAATATTTTTACTAATTAAATACAAAATTGACAATTCTGTCGAGGAGTAACATATTCTGCTTCGTTGATAAACCTTACAAGATTCACATTACACAAACTCTACATACACACAAGTTTTAAATCTGCCACCGATCTACAATAAAAAGTAGATTAATTTTTTTTTGAGCAGATACATAATAATATGTATATAATTTATAATTCAGTTTTTACAACAAATAACAATTACAAGGAAAAGTATGCCTTTTCATTTTATTTGAAGGTATACGAAAAATCTCTAAGATTGATGTGATGTCCAACATTGGGGCATGCACCTTACATCTGATAGCGAGCTTTCAAGGTCTTTCCGCTGACGTTAACCAATCAATACTTTTGCTCCGACATCACACCTGTTGATTAGGACAATGTGAATACATTGCTTGCGTGAATACGCATTGCATGCTCCATGACGTAATTTAAGAATTGTTTATTAGGCCTAGCGACCATCACGATAATAAATTCCCATATTTGTTCATTCTCAACAACGTACGTACATGTAGAAGTTTCTTATCTGGTTTGCTTCTTTGGAGGAAAAAAATAACACATCAATACTGGATTCATCCTTTATAGCAGAAACATATGTATATTCAAAGGTTTTTTTTTATCGAAAAGATGATGATCTGCGACAATATCCAAGAAAATTCTTTGACTATTAGAGAATGAAGATTCAAACATTTGACAAACTATCAATATAATTGTTGAACAAATTATCAATATAACTGTCGCGGAAAAATATAACTAAAAGCAATTTTAAAATCCCAACTATTTATTTCTGCGACAAAATTATGCTTCAAGAAATCTACTCGTAAGGTCGCTTGATAACTGTATAACCATAAATTTAGTAACCACTAAAACTAGTAGTGCGTTGAAGTCTTTTTCATGTAAACGTCGTACTCAGGAAGAACGCTTACTAAGGAAAGTTCAAACAATATAAGAAACTATTATTTTACGTTGTTATGATAAATAAGGCGTAAATAACTTAACAAGTTGAAAATGCACTTTTTCGGTGCAGCCACTTTTGAGTTTAAATTTCATCTGTAAATTCTGATTTTATGTTAATACATATTTTTTTATATGAATGTGTATAATTTGTTTTCAGTTTTCAGATCACTATGAATTAAACAATACTAATATCTATTATGCATTATATATATATACATATATCTACTTATTCACGCCTGGTACGGATTTATATCGTGTATAGTGGAATAATGTCTAGACAATCTTCATGGAGAAATAATGATAATATCAATCATAATATTAATGATTTAGTAATAATATTATCGATAGTTACGGCTGTGTACGTAATGTATGACGTTTCAATCGTATCTAAAAGTGGAACTCGATGCAACAGTGTTGTGTACTCTTCCATTTCACTGGGTAATGGTAAAGAACAGGTAATATTTTTTAATTAGAAAGTAATTTTATTTATTATCAGTTTGTTGTAGTTTTTATTGCTGATGTAATAGTATAATGCGTTCGTTTCATTTCGTAATTGTTCATTACCTCGAATAGAATGGTGATGGTTACACGGTGCGGCCAAATTGATTTGTTTGAATCTACTTTGTAATGGAACTTTGTGGAAAATATTGTGTAATGTTAATGAATGAGTTCGATTTAATTGTTCGCCAATCAGCTAAAGACTCAGAATGTTTATAACTAACTAGTAGAGCCGGTGAACTTCGTATCACCTAGAAACATTTTCTACGTTTTTGTAACATTTCTCATCAATGCCCAGCTCCTTTTGGTCGTAGCGTTATGTTACATAGCCTATAGCTCGGTAACTGTTCTATGCAACGCAAAAAGATTTTTTCAATTCGAACCGGTAGTTTTAATCAATAGTCCTGAAATTAGTGCGTTCAAACTATCAAACTGTTCAGCTTTATATTATTAGTATAGAAGCATAGATCATGATTATTGACGATAATATTTTAAAAGGTTAAGTTTTAATTATACATTATGCATTATCTACTTACCAGAAGTGATTACTGCTGTTTTGTATGCATAGGGCTGGAGTTTGCCTGCGTCGGTGTTCCCGTTTACTTACGATGTGGGAATTTTCAAGAGGAGAATGAATAGGTTTTTACTAAGTTAATGAAACTACCATCTTAGACGTCTTCACCACTTACCATCACGCGGATTGAAGGCAAACATTAACGTATGAAATGTAAAAAAAAGACATCGTAATTTATCCTAAATACATACATACTTACACACGGCTTTTATGCGATCAACATTTTTTTTCAGTACAGAACTGAATATGAGTTTCGTTTTATCCTAAACGACGTGAAACCGGAATAGTAAAATCAACAATGGAACTATGTAGATTTTGAACGCGTTACGTAAATGGCGTACGTGAGTTAAACGGTGTTCATTGTTGCCCCCAATGTTTCTAGCGTCGCGGTGCCATAAGGCGATGGTGGCATGGAAGGAATGTTAATTCTATAAAAAATGTAACCGAGATGCGTATAAGTAATCGACTAATTAAGACGAGCTCAATCTGTGTGTAGGTCACCTGGCGTGCGGCATGAGTTCATCTGATAAATATTTTTTTGTATAAAAGTACATAATAAGATTTTTATCAAGATTTTTACTATTCGTAAATAATTATTGACTTATGATTTTTTTATCTGAACTGATTATATAAATAACTGTTAGACGAGTCCTAATATTGATGGATGATGTTCTGATAAAAAGTTCTTAGTGTCAAAAATATTTAGCGGCTAAATAGTTTGATCTTATTTGAATTATTTGATGAAATTTGATATATCAATGTTATTATTATCAAATATATATATATTCAAATATTGTATTTATAATGGGCCACTACAGGGCACGGGACTCACATCGTCATTTGAGGAGGCGTGTACCATATTCCACCGTGCTTCTCCAATGTGGAACGGGGTTAGTGGCCAACTCAAGTGTCCAGCCACCCCAAGTCTTCCGACGGCATGACCGACGGCTTAACGAGCCATCCGAGGCAAGGACACGCTCAAGAATTTTTTGCCACTAGAGACATCCCATAAGCGCTTCTGTCGCAGGCCTATGAGGGCTTTTAGTTCTCCTTAGTAATTCTGCATTAGTAATTTATACTCGCAATATTTTCTTTTACCATTTTATTTCGTTCATTAAGTGCTGCTTAAAGTATACCTACATACATCTGTATTACCTACGCGTTAAAATCAACTATGTAATTTTTTTTCTTTTCTCAAAATTATAAGTTTACCTTAAAATTATTAGATTTTCAATAATTCATATGTATGTATATATGTATGTATAGGTCACTAAACCATATTTGGTTTTGTAAACCGACAATGTAACAAAGTTAATTTTTATTTTATAAGCTGCCACTCCCCTCTAGTGGGTTACACGCGTACTAAGTGATCATAGCTACGTTTACGTTTCTCTTCAAGCTAATAAGAGAGTAGCTGCAGCACGAAAGGTGGCGCTAGAAAGGCAATAAACGGTAAGTGAATGCTATTCGCTGGCAGATGGCGTTACTATATTTTATATTACTAGGTGACCATGTAATAATTTAATGAAAATTAATGAAATTACCTACGAAACGAAATTTAATTAAATTTGTAGTTTTGTCTAATATTTATAACTTAATTTAGAATTTGCCCAATTTAACCGACATCAATTCGTCTACATTTTTTATGCATATTACCACATAACATACTAGGTGTACTGATTTTGATGATACTTTTTATTTATATTTGAAAACCGGTGCTGCCGTGGTGTCCCAATAAATTAGCGCGACCTCTGACGAATAGTTTTTGAATTGTGCCTAATAATGCCCATTTGCTTGATGCATGAGTATGACTTTGACAATCTGTTTTAATTGTTGAAGTCGGTTTATTGCTGGTTGTTGACAAAGTTATGATAAATATTTAACGTCCTCCGATAGTCAATCTTATTGATTTGTTGGTATGACTATTGCTACTGACCAAAGGATCACGGGTTCGAATCATTACTAAAATATGCGCAAATTGAAGGGGTAAAAAGTTTTTGAACTTAATTTTTCTCATTTATTTTTTATCCACTCGCAGTACCTCCGTTATGTTCATGTAATTGTAATCGTTTTTAGTTCAAACTACTTTCTAAACATTCTAGTAATGTGTCGAACGTAACCCATAAATTTGAACTCAATTGACTTCGACACATAAACATACATACCTTGATTAATATGAAATTACGTTCAATAACTGTGTAAAAACTGATTGAATACTAAAACTAGGACTGAAATAAGGATTTAAAAGTTTTGTTTAATTATTTTATTAAAATGAGTATATTATTTACATGCTTAATAATACTACTTATTTTAAACAATAAACAACTTATAAGTACTTTGTGACGTATAGCGTTCTTTATATAATTGACTAATTTCCATTCACAACTTACAAAATCACATTTAAATAGAATTTCAACACTGTCATAACACAAGCCAGTCCTCCTTGATCATATCTGACGCTTTCTCTGCTATCATTATAACAGGAGCGTTGGGATTGCCGCTAATGATAGTCGGCATAATACTAGCATCCACAACTCTCAAATTTGCTACGCCATGAACTCGTAACCTTGGATCTACGACTGCCTCTTGATCATGCTTCGGTCCCATTTTACACGTACCCGTTGGATGGTAAATTGTAAAGGTGAAATGTTTCAAACAACATTCCCAATATTCATCGCTGAATAATACGTGGTGCTGACAGCCTGGTAGCGGTATTGTGTGCGGTCGCGAACCGTACCTCTGGAAAGCCGTGGTATTTGATAAAGCAAACGCTATTTTGATTCCTTCCGTTAGAACTTGAATGTCTTCCTTGTAAGCAAAGTAATTAGGCTCTATGGATGGTGGATGGAAAGGGTTCCTGCTCTTCAGTTTAATCCATCCAGAACTCTTAGGTCGCAAAAGTAAGGGAAGTATGGTCCAGGTTTCGGCATCTTCGATAGGTTTGTACACAGTATTGTATACCCTGTCCCGTAAATTTAAAATTTTCCTAATTTGTTCGCCACCGTCGGAATTCACCGAACTTGGTGCGAAATGGAATTGAATATCAGGCCAATTGCCAGAGGGTGGTGCATATTTTGTATTAACAAAAGCGAGACCTTCCACGCCTTGAGTCGTCATCGGTCCTTTTTCATAGAGAATGTAATTCATAGCCACGGCGAACGTTTGGAAACGATCCTTTTTAAAAGTAACCGGTTTGTTAACGACGAACGTGAGACCACCTAGTCCGACGTGATCTTGCAGATTGTGACCCACTTTTAGATTGGCTACAAGTGGAATTTTGTGCTCTCTCAAATGATCAGCAGGGCCGATACCACTCAACATCATTATTTTAGGCGTCGCTAATGCACCTGCAGACATAATTACTTCCCGTTTTATTCTCACTTTGTGTTTCTCGCCGTTTCGTACAAACTCCACTCCATAGGCTTGTTTTTTAACTGAATTGATCAATATGCGTGTTACGTGAGCTCCTAATGCAATATTTAGATTCGGCCGTAGCCGGACTGGTCTCAAAAAAGCTTTGGCTGTACTACATCGACTACCACGTCGCATCGTCGCCTGGGTCAACATAAAACCTGTTTGCTTTGCGCCGTTTATGTCTCGAAAATCATAGCCTAGTTCCATGCCTCCTTTTAAAAATGTTACCGATAAAGGTGTTCGCCACGGTGCTTCTTGTACTGTCAAATATCCACCGTCCGAGTGATATGGCGTATTAACCAAGTATGGGTTACGATTATCTTCCGATTTAAGGAAATATGGAAGTACATGATCGTATGACCATCCTGGATTTCCCAACGCTTCCCACAAATCATAATCATTTCGATTTCCTCTAACATATACCATAGCATTAAGAACACTACTACCACCGAGTACTTTGCCTCTAGGCCAGTTGCAGCGATCACCATTCATGGCGAGACAGTAAGAGCGATTATTTGATGGCGTCGTTTGGAATTTCCAGTCCATATCGGATAGTTGGGTGTATCCAGCAAGGGCTGGAATGTCCGATATCTCAGTTTCATCTTGTCCGGCTTCTAGCAGAAGCACTGTCCAATTTCCGATTTCCGACAGCCGTGAAGCCACAACCGCGCCCGCTGAGCCGCCTCCGACGACCACGAAGTCGTATATGGGCAATATCTGAAATTGGAAATATTTCACTGTTTACAAAAACCTTTGAATATACCATTATAGTTTACGGAATAACAAGATTTAAGAGACGATTATAACTTGATTTAAGATACTTTTTCTCATATATATTAAATTCATTTCTACGTGAATTTGGAAATTTAAATAAATAATGAGTTAAGACATTTATTTATATATACTCAAATGCAAACTTACAGTATTTGCATCCGTAATGTATGATTCCGGATCGTACTGTTGGTATCTGAAATACGAGATCCCGATCGCCAGGAGTGGTATCAGACCCAGTACAGTAATGGGTGACGGTGCCAAACTCGCCAGCGCCCCTGCCGCCTCCATTTTTACCTTCCCAATTCATCTACTACTATATTACTAATATTTACAACTTATTCTACTAGTCTCAACTCTCTTATATCCAACTCTCCAATCTTTTCCTCTGTTCCTCCTCTGATAGTATCTTGGGTGTATAATTTCTTATGCCTGCCTTTTTTCTAGCGACTGTCTTTAGTTTTGCTTTTTCTGTATCACTTAAGTAACTCTGAAGACGTTCGCTCTTTAACTCGTCTCTATCGACGTCAATGAGTTGAACTTTGTAGCGTTTTTCTTTGGGTATTTTGACTGGTTTGTAAAGGTCCTTATTGATCTCTTTGTAGTGATCGTTTTTATATAAAGACGTGCAGTAATAGTCGCTCTTCGATGATCTATCTGAACGGCATTCGTACGCACTGGAACCACTTCTATATCCACTGCTCTCTGTAGATGAATTGTCACTTTTAAAACTATCCGCGCTTCTTCTGATTTTAAGTCTTTTATGCTTATAGTCCTTTTCGTCGTAACTGTCCGATCGGTAGTTTACTGTAGAACTTCTGTATTTAATCGGATCTTCGTATTTATCTTTGTAATGCCTTACTGGGCCAACACCTTCGTGTGCGACGAACGACTGTTCTTGACCCATGACGAGACACGCGATCGCAAATCCCTCTCCGATGTTTGATTTCTGTAACAATATAAAAAATATATTAAAATACGATATGAAATTTTAATAATGTATTTCTTTTTTTTTCAGGTAATACGGTAGATTTATTTGCAAAAGGAGAAAAACATAACAAGGTATGTGTCTATTGAGAATTGGTAATTTTTTTAGCTCCATAATATTCCACTTATTACTACAGCCCTTTGAAATAAGTAAATTAAAGGTACCATAAAATTGATGGTTATACTTTGGGTTTGTTTTAAGAATGAAGACAATTAGTGTTTACAAAAAAAGGAGTATGTCAGTGAAACGGTCAGCGGGCCGGCGACCGTAATGAAGACGTGAGTGAAATTTTAACTGGTTTTCGGTTTAAGTATAGCTGCGTTTCTACAAATAAAGATCACTTTGATATAATGATAATATGGAGATAACTATCAATGTTCGTTGATATGAAACGATGTTTCCAATTATGATGCACCATATAGGATTTTAAGTATTACATTTTATTAAAGTATAGAGTACAAGTGTATTTCGAATATCGTAAGACGTATTACCTAAAATTATACCGTTAATAGTATCGGGCGTTCTATGGAAATCCATTATTATTAACTCGTGTTACGGCCTAAATTATGAATAATAATATATCAGCAACCTCATATTTTAACCAATTTTTATGTTGCTGACTTTTGGTCGATCTTTAATTGTGATCCCAATAACAAGATGACAAATCCGTCCCATTCAATCGACAGATATTTGTTGACATGTCCATTCATTATCAATCAAAGAGAGAGAGCTATAGTTGTGTAACGTTGTCCTCACAACGAAATCAACCTCAAATAATAACAAAATAATAATTATCAGTTGGGTACAAAGTAAACGCGGAAATATGTTGATTGTACTCACGAGCTACAGTGAACCATGATGAGTGTATTACTTTAAAAATCACTTAACATGTTTCGTTGTCTTAGCGAGAGTGTACAGCCGGCGTTTTGAAATCTAATCGCAAAACCGTAGATTTTCTAGGATTTGAATTTAGACCCTTTACATGGATTAAAGTAAACATCAAATTAGTGAGATATGTTAGTAATTACACCTCAATTTCAGAGTCTATTCAAACAAATAAGGAACAATCTACATGGATGTCAGCACCATAATGCGTTACTCCGAATCGGAGCCTCGTCAGGGGTAATTTTATAAATTGAGTTATTAAATAAAATAATGATAACTTAAATACAAAGATTAACATACTGGATTGAGTTAAAGGTTATAAGTCGAATATAGCGTAATTAAAGGTTGTTTGTAACATGATTTCATTTATACTTTTACATATTTCAAGGTAACATTTTTCGACACATCAAGAACATTAAAGTTGGCATGCAAGACGTTAAAAATGGTGGTGACTAATTAAATAATATTAATATTTAGCTATAATATTAAGGAGGTTAACGATGGTAATTTTTAATAGTTTAACAGTAAGACACAAATTCTCAGCAATTCTATTGTTACCTCAATTTTCCAATTTTGTTTCGCCGGCTGATTTTTACGTAAGTCGATTAGGCATTCATGACGTCGATATGTTCTATCTGAGTACTTGCGCTTTTATACTTACGTAATTTTTGTTTACTGGTCACCATTTTAACTTTCGTATGCCACATAGAGTTACAATAGCTGCGGATTTATATATTATTGTTACAAAAATCAATAATATATCATAAAAAAAACGAATATTAGAAAGATTAGAAGTATAGGAATATAATAAATATATAGTTTCATACCTAAAATATAAAAGATTAATATTTTTACCATACTATTTAATAATATACTTATAATGTAAAATACACTTTGGATTAGCGTATCATAGTAGCAATATTATGCTTTCCTGCTTACATACATACATATTAAATAGGTTAAGTAGTCTTTTTTTTTAATTTATCAATTAATATGTGTATATGTCTTGACAATTCTACAGGTTAATAATTATATGACGATGTTACAAACAGGCCAATCGATCAGTTAAGCGTTCTAATTAAAAATGTAAATGAATAGTGTTAAAATGTACACTGAGCATACTAATATATTAGGTTTACATCTTTATATGGACTGATGTTAATATCTTACATAATATGCGTTAAAAATATATTACAAATTTTAAGTCTGAAAATAAAATTGTAACTGATCTGTGTGATGTCTGTAAGTGGCAAATATATTTAAAAAAGTTCTTATCATAAATAACAGTCGTTAAACCATGTCGGGGCCTTCGGGGTGGCTTGAAAACTTCCGACACTTGGGTTGGTCAGTAACCCTTCTGTTGTCGACGATTAGCCCGTATCGGTGTTCAGGTCACAATGGCACTGGCACAATTTATATGTTATTTTTACTTTTTTTGAATAGTTCTTTTTTAGGGTGACGTTTTTATTTTTGACAGAAGAATATACAAAACCTAAGACTTTCAGATTTTTATTTCAAAAAACCCTATATTTGCGATAGCATCAGCTACACCTTCCACAAATCCGTACTGGAGCAATATGAAGGAGTATAATAATAATAATAATAATAAATAACGCCACACACTCATAACCCCACACTAGGATACCCTGTGTCGTG
>DWJN01005734.1:0-11228 GCA_018248895.1 Carystus phorcus
ACCGACCGCGCCCGCAGTTGCTTAACTCTGTCGATCGCTTAGGATCGACGCGAGTCGCCGGGCTATGAGCGCTTCAACCATCAACAACAACCAACCTTTATATAAACTTATAATTCGTCTGTTTGTGTATATATCACTGAACTCCTAAATTACTGGATCGGTTTCGATGTAATGTTTTGTATGTTTACGTTGACTTCAGAATGATTTAGATTTCCTATTCGATTCTAGAGACTTTTTTACTTTGCAGGATAAAAGGTGCTGCATACACTTAGTATTTTATTATTTAAAATCGCATTAAATGAAAGCGGGGACAGGAAGACGTATTTAAGTTGTTTCAAGGATATTCAAAAAGCACAAAAA
The DNA here is from genome assembly GCA_018248895.1 of Carystus phorcus. Classification (NCBI taxonomy): domain Eukaryota; kingdom Metazoa; phylum Arthropoda; class Insecta; order Lepidoptera; family Hesperiidae; genus Carystus; species Carystus phorcus. The sequence continues at coordinate 361 of DWJN01005734.1, forward strand.
TATGAATGAAAAATAAACTATTTTAGGAAAGACGAAAACTTTCTACAAAATAATTATCAATAGTATTGCTACTTTAATCGATATTTCCTACTAAACAACGAAGCAACATATCAATGATAGAAAATATTTTTTGTATTAATGTCAAAATATTTTTAAAGTCACTTACATGAAAGTACTTCAAATTTAATTTTATTCATAGCGCGGCATTAATAAAAGCGGAACGACTCACCTGTCATATTAATTTTACAGGAATTAATGTACGCCATTTTTAATACGCCGCGCGGTCTTCTGAGTAATGGCAAATATTAAAAAAACTCGCTCGGAACTGTTTAAACGGGAATAAACATGGTTTTGTTGATTTAAATAGAGTACTCATTGTTATAATGATAACTGATGAAAAAAGTATTAAAGTTATACATATTTAAGGATTGAAATCTATAGAAATTGGGAAAGACATAACTGTTTGTATCTTTCCTAAATTCAATATTAAAGATTTACGAAGTACTTAGCGGAATTCGGTAGATGCTTCCTATAACATAATTTTTTCTATCGGATAAAATAGTAAATTTAAAGCATTGTTGGATCTACTTAAAAACACAAGATATTTCCTCAAAATAACTAAACAGGTATATATGTATGTATGTATCTCATATAGATCTCTTCGTAATGATCAGAAAAAGAGAAACCTTTTCTTTAGGATTTTGTAACAAGTAAATATAATATTGTTTACACAATTATGTGAAGCGTGGAGCCATGTTGTAGCAACGACCTCAAGCTGGTCTAAAATGATATTCTGTTTTATCTACCCACAAAGCGATTGTAAAGAAAATTCTATTTTAAAGTCCATTTTCAAGTTGGTGCAAGCTTGGAGCTCAACTTTCGCGCAATTTCCCACAAAGTCGGTGGAGATAAGATTGTTCTAGACTTAGTGCTCCATATATTGTGGGTTGCTTTGTTGTTTCATTAACTTCTTTGGGCAGATTAATTATGTAAAATATCATGTTCCTAACATACCGTGTTTGATATTCTTAGATTTATGGGGTGGATAGGTGGTAAAAAATGCTTTAAGGTCAAGGTAATTAATTAAAATATGGAAAATAACAGTAAATTATGTTAACAAAATTGATTTACTGTTCCTTTTTTTGTATAACACGTCGATGCTTTTATTATACGGTTGTTCCTAGTGACGTAAGCTTTACTGAAATTACCTCATCCTCATCCTTCATCCTCTTAATGGTCCACTGAGCACGGCTCTCTGCTCATCACTGAGGAGGTCTAGAGCATATTTACCACGCTGCTCCAGTGCGGATTGGTGCAGGGCTTAGTGGCCAACCCAAGCGTCGGAAGTTTTTAAGTCATCCGAAGGCCTCCGACATGGCGTAACGACTGTTATTTACTATAACAATCTGGATCGACGGCGTAACATGTCTTCCGAAGCACGGAAACGGTCAAGAGATTTTTTGCTACTAGCGGTCATCCATGTACTGATCGCCCCCGCATTCGCTTAACTTCTATTCCAGTCCAATATTACTAAATGATTTAAAAATATTATATCTGATATAATTCTTCTCCGAAAGCTTGCCGTCAAGTAGGAGGCAAGCTTCTATAGCCTATTACAGCACCCTGGTCTACTGCAATGGGATTGGGTTGGGATAGACCAGGGTATTCTAGAACGCCACCTTATGGCCAGACTACGTAAGACTATTTCTGCTGCTCCTAACTGCTAATTGCTCAGATCGTTTGGTCGCTGTATTTTGTACTATATAGCCGCTATAATGGAGTGCATATTAGTTTTGTTCTGAGTACGCTAAGAGAGAATTTCATTATATCCAGTGTTATTATTTTCCAATTACGTTAGATATATTGAGAGCAAGATATAAAAAGGTTGTTTTAATAATATCTCTACGTTAGAGACTTATTAATATGGGATAAGTCAAAGGAGTCAGCGATTAACTTTTTTCTTTGTTTTTATACTATATACTGCTCACATTAGCAAGTTACATTTTTTCTTTTTTTGAATTGTGTTTTAGAACTTTATTTGCTTAATCTATCCTGATATTGACGCTCTCATAACTTGGCGGCTCACGTCGATCCTAAGTGATTGACCGTGTTAAGCAATTGCAGGCGCAGTTAAGTGGAATAGTGTTCGTTAGTGGCATATACTTATATTGGTTACTAACTTTTCCATCATTTCGCTGGAGTAGCTTGGTAAAGTGTACTCTAGGTCTCCTCAAATAATGAGCATAGACCCGTGACCATATGAACACTATTCTTTTTTCTTCTCAGGAAAAACATAGTCAAAAGCTGTTGATATTACTGATATCAAAGAACGGAGATGACCATTTATCATATCCCATCTGTTGTCAGATATTCACAAGAAAATAGTGAACTATACATTCCCTGCTTTGACGTAGTACGAATAACGCTGTCGCTTGTAACTTAAGCGAAACCAACTTGGCATATAGCGTATCAATCATTCTCGCAGGTGACAGCGCAAAGAGTGTTCCATCTAGAGGCTATCTATAGGCGTATGAAATTGTCAATTGTGGGTAAACAGCAAAAATTCCCAGGAATTATTATGCTACTTAATAATATAGGTGGAAGATTGATCAAAAATAATATAAATGACGCCACACACGCATAGCCTCACACTAGGATACCATGCACTAGGTGCTATGGACAACAGAAACACAATTACACACACCCAGAAAAGAAATTTAAACTCATCATTAAAATTTTCGTCCCCCTGGGAATCGAACCCAGGACCCTTTGTATGGCGGTCTGGCGTGGTAACAGTTTTGTTGTGTTTCCTTTATTTTTGTGTTATTGTATGTTTGTTATTATATGTTTCCTTTATTTTTCCTTTTTTAACATTTACTAACTGTATTTAGAGATCAAAAAAATTGTGGGTTTCTTTTGCCCTTTTAAATTAGAATGCATTCTTGCATATTGCAGATATTTATGAGCGACAACGAACCTAGGTAACTCGTCTGTTTTTTAATCGATCGTTAATTTGCCAACAATGATCAAAACAAATACAATCAAACAAGTGGATGGATTACGTGGAGTGCCTCCGTTAATGGCCCATTATAGCGTACTTTTATCATCACTGAGGAGGCTTAGAGCATACTCCACTTTGCCGCTGAAGTGCGAATTGGGTTAGTGACCAACTCAAGCGATGGGAAATTTTATACCACCTAAAGGCCTCCGACCTTTGTTATTTATAATCGATAGCTTAACTTGCCCTCCGAAGCATGGAAGCTCTCAAGAAAATTTTATACCTAGCTGTCACCCATCCAGATACCGACCGCGCTCACAGTTGCTTAATTCTGTCGATTGATTAGGATCGTAATACTAGAGGTGCCAATGACGGGTTAGTCAGAAATAAAGTAGCAAGGACATCCAAATAATTTCCGACAGTCTATGACGGTAAAAGCGCTGTTAGCTTGATAAGTAACTTAAAATGATTGTTATGAATGTCATTACTTTCATGTTTTTTTTTCCTTTCGTGAAGTTTTGTTTTACTTAAATGTCATAAATACTTTTAAATTATCCATCTTAAGTATATACAACATACTTAAAAGCAACCCTCAATATCTGTTGTCATTTTCAGTAATTTCACTCATACGGAATTCCTTTCATTGTCAAGCATTAAAGATTATATCCACAAGATTTTTTCATGTTTTCTATTCGAAAACTGCAAATCCATCTTCTTTTACCCTTTTATCGATGCATTAATGATTGATTTAAACTCATTTCCCTTCTTTTCAATAACGATGGCCTTTAAAAGAAAAATATCCGTCAACATCACAATGTCCATGTGACAGAACATAACAGATGAAAATGTAATCAAAAATTTTATAAAAATAATTAAAAATTTATCATTATCAAAATGAGCCACAATCTGTGAAAATCGTATAGATGATTTTGTTGCTGTGCTGCCAAAGGTTCTGAAAAGAACCTTTTAAAATCCCCAATGTTTAAAAAATTAGCTCGAATGGGCCTTTTAGGCAGTAAGTCTAAGAGACGAATCGATGAAGCGACGAGTAATTCCAGGTATTTAATAATTATCATTATAAGCTTCATCATTATCCTGCTTCTATGAAAGATGAAGAGATTTTCTGAATATATCAGGCATATTGAAATTCATCGCTATCCCACCTTTATGGGTTGATGATTTTATTTTGGTACTTAATGCTACCTTCATAATTTATTCCGTTAACAAATTAGTGGTGACTTGTAATATAATTACCTAATTATGGCGAACAATTTGTTATCTCTAGCTTGTCCAAAGTGCTAACTGAAAGTGCCCAGATATTCAAGACATAATTTTTCGATGAGAAATGTAAATGATTACCGCATAAGCAATGCAGTCCAAATTATCTATGCGGTATTGTGAAGGTACCGCAATGTGGTCACAGCTGCCCATGAATATCTGTAACCGTATTTAAACTATGTAAAAATTTATGGGATTCTAAGGATATTAAATATCTAATTTCTAAACATTACTACGTCGTTCTCGCAAAGAGAAGGGTTTTGACTTAAAACAAATTACTTCAGGAATACGAACCAGTTGTTAAGAACTACTGTTACACAATGCAGCCCATGCAATACAATGCATTGTAAGTACTTCTTTGTCCCTAAGAATACCTGAGCTTCTTATTAATAAATTATCTTTTACAGTTTATCCAACCTCCGTTACGTTATCACCGAAAGGCCCAAATGGAAAGTTTTTCACAAAAAAGAGTGAGTAAATCAGTGAATTAATGCTTATTAACTGATATTAAACGATAATAGCACCGATAAAACACGGCAGTTTTTATGAAATTGTACTATAACAGACTAACAGACTGTTATCGTCTTATCGTACACTAAGATCTTGAAAAGCTTTTAATCAGCATAGATTGAAAGCCTTTTGATCGTCACACTAAGAGCTGTGAGCGCTTAATTAAGTAGTTATATTGTAAAAGGCAAACGAACGTTCAGTTCATCTAATATTATGCGGTTACTGTTTAGATGAATATGTGATTGAGGAGACCTGAAATGTACTTCAGGATGTTCTGGTGTTGATAATGAAATGGATTAATGATGAATCCAAAATTTGACATTTCATTTGCCGGTCGGAGACTGATTTTTATCTAAATAGTCGACCAACAAGCAGGCGAGTTACCTAATAGTAATTGGTCACAGAATGTGAATATGTGAATGGTACAGTTTATGAGAAATATTTTTGATCGCAAACTACATACCAATGAATTATAAGCTATTTCTCCCATTAAGTTATTATAATTTCTGTAATTTTCAGAGTGGTAGCAGTTCCAGCTTATCAGACAAGGAACCAAAAATCTGTAAAAGGTTGTCCTTGTGGTAACAGCGGCCCCTGTAAACAGAAGATAACTCCTAAAGGAGTCACCATACACTACCCTCAGAAGTAATTAAGTTTTATAATCGTATTATCTACCGACATTTTTTTATTTTATTACTTTTTGTGCAACTTATTCGTGACTTGTGATGTGTATGTATTGTACTTTGTATACATAAATATCTACTTTACATTTTTCATTATTATAACATTCATTTTTGCATCTAATGTGTCATATTGGTTTGGGATCGCTTCAGTTTATTTATCGCGCGAAGGATGCACACGCGACGGAAGCTTAAAAATGGAGTAACTTCTCCAGTTTTCCCAACAATTCTCCTCACTGCTCTGCTCCTATTGATTGTAGCGTAATGAAAAGTATACTATAACCAGCTCAGGAGTATGAAAAACAATTGTACCAAGTTTCGTTACAATCCGTCGAGTAGTTTTTGTTTCTATAACGGTTATTCAGACAGACAGACACAAACAATTTACTGATTGCATCTTTGGCATCAGTATCGATCCCTAATCACCCCCTGATAGTTATTTTGGAAATATATTTCATGTACAGAATTGACTTTTCTAGAGATTTATTATAAGTATAGATAGATTAAGTTTCTCATGTAAGTGACTATTGTCTTTATGAGAATAAATTCTTTGAACAGATTCGAGTCACAATGAGAAAAAGGCGTTGTCAATTCTAAACTGCGTATGACAATAGGTACGCTTCGGATTGTTTGTGGGTCCGCTGGACCCTTTAAATACAAATAGCGTTATCTTTAGGGTGAACGTTTTCACAGTGGCTTCAACAGAAGCCTTAAGGAAAATTCATTTATGATGCTACCTTCTGAAATATTTAGTTTTTCGTGTCCGTAAATGTATGAGCAATGTTTGTTTATCAACCGATGTTATACGTGAAATAATATTGATGTATCGAATAAAAACATCGTTGGGACACTTTCTCAAAATATGGGACCGATATTGGGTTACGCAATACAACATTGTTTCCAAATATTATATAGGATTCATGTACATGATCTACAAATAATATATTAGTCTTCATTTCAGAGGCGCAAATTTTATCAACCACTGCAGGGCTTAAATCTTTGGAAGATACAATAATAGTTGAAGTAATTATGTGCACAAGGTACATAGTCTTTTAAATTTTCTAGTAATCGTAACTATCGTATAATACGTCTGTGCGTTTGTTATTTGCGTTTGTTATATAAAAATTAAGATAATCTAATTTAACCACGCAAAAATAGACCTTTAATTACCAGCTGGAGATATCGAAGAAATCAACTAAATAGAAAGTAATAAAAAATCAACACCGCATGAACATTGCTTAAGAATGTTTTAATTAATAATATCCGATCTTTATGAAAATCTGAACAACTTGGATTATTACGACTAAGATATATCCGTATGAAACAACAGGTAGTTTGTTTGTTTTATTTGGGTTTTTCGGGCATTGAACCCATTTAGCCAATGTTTTGCGATATAAAGGTGGTATCTGATAAACTATTACAGGCTGAGACATTGTTATCCTCGACTGATAAGGTACAAAATAAGCAGAGATCATTGCGCTCCTATCTCTGACCTTTCTCTGTCCGATAGTTTCCCTCGATGAATGTTATTATCACCAGCATCAACTTTAGTGTAAAATATATATATACATGTTATAAATGTACCCCTGCAGTATTCAAAATCGCGAATGCTATGGACACTAGGACTGCCAGACTATTCAATTTTAAAAACTTCGATCTGTTTTTCGTGGACGATGGGACGTGTTTTTATTGAGAATATTGTACTACTACTGTATTGTAGTACTCTTGTTACTTTTAATAATGTTTCATGTATAATTGTGTACAATAAAGATTTGATTGATTGATATTCTGAGATATATCCTGTTCAGATTTAAATATTCATCTAGTTTTCAGTTGCTTTCCCGCAGTCTCCAAACTTCACTTAATCCGACGGTACTCGTGATAGTGATAAATATTACCAACCTTACAGACTGTCAACCTTCGTCCAAAATCAACCTTGAAAATGTTTTCCACGATCGCGTACTCATGTCACCTTGTCACCTTGTTGCTACCATTTCGTTTCCAGTTGCTAATATACTAATAGACTCCAGCAAGGTTAACAATAAGAAATAAATAACACCAGACACTCATAGCCCCACACTAGGATACCCCGTGTCGTAGGTGCTACGGACACACAAAAACAATTACACACACAGGCCGAGAACAGAAATTTTAAATTTATCATTCAAATTTCTGCCTCGCCAGGAATCGAACCCAGGACCCATCGAACGGCCGTCCGGCGTAGTAACCATTATGACAGGCGGGTCGTAAAATGAATTGATTGAGTCCTGGAGTTAAAAGGGGTCGCGATTCTTTTGTAAAGCAATATTGGTGTTGTATCACGTTGAAAGCATGCTCGAGTGTTGACACATTGCAGCAAAGTTCACGAGCTGATAACGGTTATCACTGATACTTGGGTCGCTGATAGCAGGTCGATGAACTCCGATTAGCATATTTTTTGTAGAGCCATTCGTAACTTTCACATTATTTATGAATTTATTGTTGTTAAATATTTTTTGACCGGATTAAAGAATAACTGTGCATTTCAAAGATTTGGAGTAGGTATAATGTCCTCCAGAGATTTAATATGAGCTTTTGTCTAAAGTCAAAAGGTTAAACACATTGTTTTAAATCTAACAGAAATCATACATACTATTAATTTCTCATTAAAGCTAGAACTGTGTATTATTTTTGATTAAAATAGAAAAATAAGTCGTGGTTACGAAACATCAGAGAATGGACAATAAAAAACAGGGAGGACAGCAAGGAGCTGATAGCCAACCTTCACTAGTTGGAGAGGCAGTTTAAGAAGAAAAATTATTTTTACATAATCAGTCGCCACTTCCCTCTTGTAGATAGATCATAGAACATAAAGATACATGTATAATAATATTTTATTACACTTTTTATCATTCCTAATTTTCTGGTAGATACGCAACGTACGATAAGGGATCTACGTAGTTACCTACAACTGGGAAAGGTGAATGAAGTTCCAAATTATCACGAGTGCTACATGTGCTCTTAGATAGAAGTTTCTATGACGTGTTGTTTTTAGGAAAAAGATTGGTGAAATTACAATTTATTTTATTCATATAATGAAGATACTATATAAAAGTCAAGTAGGTTGTTGAAATGCTGTACCTGTGATATTCTGATGACATTAAAAAAATATTATTATATTGTGAAATAAAGTAAGAGTTCGTATTGTATTTAAATCAATCATTTAAGTTTTACATTAAGTCAACAATGAAACGTGTATCAAAATAGGCCCAAATCTGAGCTAAGGCCTTTTCATTTGGTGTGCGCAATAAACCTTAATATGTATTGTTAATAAACACCTGACCTGTGCATGACCTCTGATATGTCCTCAAGGTAACCTCATTTATCAATAACCTATAACAATTATCTTTATAAGCGCTATCTTTTTAGATTATGATAAATGGTCATTGACACAAGAGAAATTTTGATAAACAATATGACTTGATAGATGTGCAATTATGCAATGTTGCAATAAATACATAAAATAACTATAAATGTATGTACATCTCTCACAAATTATAACACTATTCGGATATTTCGAATCTCGTAACCCGAATCCGAATCTCGTAATCCCTCAAAATCTCTCATTGCTAATCATAATAAATTATTTGTGTCCCCAAAACTATTTCGAAAGAACAATTATCCAATACGTACTTAATAATATTTCAAATGAACCGTACTACCTAACAGGAAAGTAATTAATACGTGACAAACACCTCATACTAGAAACGCATACTTATCTGTTTCAAAAAGTATTATTTCAGCCGCTATCACAAAAGGCAATTAGTAGTGGCAAATAACATGTGGCAAAAAATCTAAAACAAATACAAAATGGCCGTGAATCACAAAACAATTAACCCAGATACGTGTTGAACGCTCCATGAAATTATAAATTATGTAGGAAGTGCAGAGCTAGTGATTCAACGCTCGCGTGCCTGAGTGTGTGCACGAGTGACCGCTTAAAGTGGGAACTTGAGCGTTACTTCGTCATCATAACTAGAACTCGCATTACTAGGATTGGGTATCCTAATTAGCTTCACCTTCTTGAGGGTTACTTCGTCGTCATAACTAGAACTCGCATTACTAGGATTGGGTATCCTAATTAGCTTCACCTTCTTGAGGGTTACTTTGTCGTCATAACTAGAACAGGTATTACTAGGTTTGGGTATCTTAATTAGCTTCACCTTCTTGAGCGTTACTTCGTCATGATAACCAGAGCTCACATTGCTGGGATTGGGTATCCTCGCTATTAGCTTAACCTAATTGAGTGTCTCTTCGTCATCATAACCAGAACTAGCATTGTTGGAATCGGGTATCCTCTCAATTAGCTTCACCTTCTTGAGGGTTACTTCGTCATCACTGCTCTTTGACAGAGATTTTATAGCCTTTGAAAAAATTAAAAACAATCTTGAAAGGTCGTCAGAAATCACTGCATCGATTATTTCAGCAAGTGATAATTAAAATGTGATATTTAGTTTTTCAAATATATGCCTGTAGTAAATCCTCATCAATTCATCCTAGAATATGTTTTAGTAAGAACATGGGTTATTCAATAATAAATAGATAATTATGTCCTTCAGTGATTGGCTAATGTATTTGTACCCGAATTAGAATCAGATTCGGTAAAGAATTTTGAATTTAACTAGTTCCATATATACTGTGTCTTCACCAGTTGTGATAATTCATTGAACTCCACAGTTACAGCAGTCTCTATAACCTTGTACTTTATCTAAATATGAGTCAGCTCATATTGCAGATTTCTGGTTAATTCTATGCCCTTCGTTTATCGTATGTGTTTCATTGTTGAACATTATATCTAAATATTTAATTACTGCAGACCAGAGTTTCAGAGGAATAGGATATAGTCTAAGTTTATCGCATTTACTAGTTACGTTTATTATATTTCTCAGAAATCCATTTGTAGCTAACTCAAGCCCTTATGAAATTTTGTAACTAGCGCTCACCTGTACACGTAATGAACCCTTCTTTCGATCACTTAGGAATGATGGGAGCCTATGAGCTATGAGCGCTCAATTGCTTATTAGCATGATTTTTATAAGTAAGACATAGATAAATAATTAATTATAAAAACTCCAAACACACTAGTATTCCCCGTGTCATGACCCGCGTGGTTTAATGGTCGATATGCTGGACCGCCGTTCGAAGGGTCCTGGGTTCGATTCCCAGCGAGATAGAAATTTGAATGATGAGTTTAAATTTCTGTTCTCGGTCTGGATGTATGTATTTGTCTTTCTGTGTTGTCCATGGCACCCACGACACGGGGTATCCTAGTGTGGGGGCTATGAGTGTGTGGCGTTATTTAATTATTATATTATCAAAATGATTTATTTATTAACTTGTTCTTAAATTTATAGGATGTTGCC
>DWJN01005735.1:0-11226 GCA_018248895.1 Carystus phorcus
TGTACCGAGTCTATAATCCGTTCAGAAATAAAGTACTATAATTTGCAAGGCAAGATCAGTATTTTTCATATGATAACACTGGTTTTAAGACTCGTCGAAATATGGAGTGTCGGACGTGTCCATAATAAATACAATCCCTTTTTTGTTATTTGTAATGCTCTCAGCGCTTTAAAAACAATTCCAAATACAAATTTCGATTATGTTCATTACGTGTGAAGTTATTTCCACTCTAAATTCACCGCAGAAACATGGAGGAGGTATGTAAGGTTACAGTATTTTTGTTGTGTCACACAACACAACGAGTTGAATGCGTGATTATTTTGCAATCGTTTTCACTTTCAGGAGCTTAACGAAAATGAACTGGATGAACGGTTATATTCTATGTTACACTACTCAGACGACACGCAAGAAAATTTAAACGTAAACCAGAAAGATGTGCTGCAAATTGTGGATAACACACCACGAAGCACGGTTCGTCGATATTGGCGCACCAATGAGGAGCATTCCGTCTACCATAAGGTCAATACCCCGAAAGTGCCTCCAGCCAACAAAAATACCGTAACTGAAAAGACAGATCCAAAACATAAGCCAGAAAAACGGGATGTCGTACCTTCGCCTCCACCCACTAATTTGCTATCCATGTTTCAATCGCCAGTATCACAGAACTTAAAGAAAACCATAGAGATTGTGGAAAATGATGATGATTACACTCAGATAGTGGCATTGGAATCCAGCGATGAGGATGAAGTCATTGAAGTTGCACTGCCTCCCAAACCTACCATAACTATTGAGAGCTCCGATGAAGACGAGGTGTGTGCAATAAATGAAATCAAACCGAAAGATGTAGTCAAGGAAACTACTCCACAAGGAAAGAAAAGTCCAACTGATGAGAGAGATGTCTCGGCAAGTCCTGTTCCATCTGTTGTTTCTTCAGTTTCCGATGAGTTCATCAGGGGTGATTGCATAGCTCTTAACATTTCTTCTCGCCATCCAAACAACCAAAGCTTTGATTTCAGCTTGCATGGATCTGATTTGCTCGTTCAAACACCATCAAAAAAGAAGAAAAAAAAGAGAAATAAGGATGCTAATACATCTACTCCCATTGCATCTACTCCAATGTCTAATGAATCAACTTTATCTAATAAAGATGAATGCTTTGCCACACCAAAAAGTAAAGCTAAGAATAAGAGACAAAAAAATAAGTCTTACCTTGTATCGGCAAAAAGTTTGCCTAATCCAGATGTATACGACTCTGATAGTAATCAATCTGGGACTGAAATAAACAAGAATCCTACTAACTGTGAAGGTAATAAAAATGCTGACGTACCTCAAACAGAGGCTGGGCCATCTGAGGTTCTCAGTTCAAAACAAACTACAACAATTGTTAACAATGACCTTCAGGAAAAAAATATATCTAGAGATAAGCAAGAAGATATTAATCCAAAAACACCTAAGTGCATCGATCCTTCTATAGTAGAGACCTCAAACATTGTTGACTTAACAGAATCTTCGGAACAAGACATGTCGCTTATCAGCATCGATGAGAACATTGTAATGGGCAATGTAAGTGGGTTTTCTGAAGTACAAGAATATGATATAAATGTATCCTCTGACGATGCACCTAAGTTCGGTTCTACCAAAGTTCCGGATATTTTATACGCTGATCTTGACTTTAACAATTTAAATGGCAAGGAAAGGCCTTCTAAGAAACGACGCTATTCTTTGACAACCTTACGAGCCGAAATGGAAAAGTTCTATAATGAAAGTTGGGGAGGAGAGAACTTTAATCATCGTGAGATTCAAAAATATATGTCCCGTAAGTAACTATCTAAATCCATAGTTCAAATATGATTGATCTTGTGACAAAACTGTATTAGTTAAATCTTTTTGTTGGTCTCAGCTTAGAAAAACTTGCTAAAAATAGGAAATAAAACAGTTACATTTCATAAACAATAATTATGATCATTAATTTATACATATTGACATAAAATTTTCAAGTATACAAGATTTCATAGGTTGATGTCATATTATATTGTATTATACAGTAACTAAGTATATTGTAATTTTTTGTAGGTGACAAGAGCTTATGGGTTATTGATCCCAAAGACAGAATTTCTGCATTAACCAAACGAAAAGTCACGTAAGCATTTCATCACAAACTGTATAAAAATAATATTTTGAATTTAAATGAATTATTTACTATTACTTCCTGCTATCTACTTACAGTTTACTTATTGAATACCTTGGCCAATAAATATAGTAAATTAAAAACAGAATACTTAACTGTTATTTGAACTGGTTATTTCCAGATGTAACTATTGCAACCGACAGGGCCATCGTGATGACACCTGTCGCCTGAAACCACCCGTATGTTACATGTGCGGTTCTATGGGACATAATGAACCACGGTGCCCAAGGAAAATATGTGTCAATGTAAGTAATACTAATTTTTTATGTATTTGAATAATAAATACAAAAACAAACAAGATGATGTTATTGTTAAATATTATGCAATAAAATGTGCAAAAATATTATCATGATGCAACAATATACATAATTTTCTAATATTAGTAATAATCTTTTGTAAGTTATAAACAGATTAATGGTCCGTAATATACTATGTTGTTGCTTCTGACCTTCCAATATCTAATTGGGTTCTTGAATTGAGAAGGCCGTTCACTTTGACACCAAGACCTAAGTTTCATACATTGTTGAACTGTTTGAAGTTACAGTTTAATAACTAATAATAAAAAAGTAGAATGGCATGCCCTCTGAAAACATCTAAGAATTTTCCCACTAGCGATCATTCATACACAAACCAGGTATACTATAGAGTTCATAAAACGAAAAAAGCATTGAATAATTTAGGCATGGACTGATTGTCTAAATAAAATATTGGCCACCAAGCTGCAAAGAAGTCGCTTGACATAGTTCTTTATTACATCTAAAATAATTAAACAAGAAGTAAAAAAATGTGTAACATTAGAGGAAAATGCATCAAAAACTTTTATTTTCTTTTACTAAAACCTTAAGGTATTCACATATTGAAAGTAGCATAATTATGTTACACTCATTTCATATCCAGGACATCCCTTTCATATGTTACTTATTTTTTTTCCAGTGTGGTTCTCCGAACCATATGTACTCGACAATGTGCCGCAACTGTTGCCACTGGCACGGCATCAGGTGCGCCGAATGCGGCCAGAGCGGTCACCCCGCCAGCCACTGCCCTGACCTCTGGCGCCGCTATCATAACACTGTAAGAATTCAAATTTGAACTAAGAAACTTTTACATTATTGTATCACAAACTAATAGTGCTGCTAGTAATTACTACATACCACTGATACTCTTTGATTATGTTATAGAGACAGGCTAAAGTTTATTTTTAATTGTTTACAGATTTCTGAAGACACACAGTTGGAAGAGAACCACCAAACGAAAAAGCATTATCAATTGTTTTGCAGTGGCTGCACTCGTCGTGGGCATCTTGTTCATACTTGCCGAGTCAGCCTGCCATTCTCCGGCTTGCCCATTAATTCCCCTTACGTTACTTTCTACAACCCGATTTATCCGCCTACAAATGACAACCAATCTGCAAACTCAACAAACCATGCAACAATAAACACGCAACATAAAAACACCCAACAAGATGACACGATAACATGTGGGTCCATACCGCACAGAACGGACCGCAACAAACGTCAATCGAAATCTCCAGTACATCATGAAACTCACGTCAACAAAAAGAGGAATCTGTCTGGAACTGATCTGGGTAATGACGCGTGCACTAACACCAAAAATCTCGTTAATAACGGCCAAAAAAGAAAAATATCCCAAAGCAAGGATGGTGTAGAGGATGCCGAGAGCAGTAACAAAGAGCCAATCAGACTTGATCCCAAAACTGTAACAGATGCAGAAAATACTCCCGATTTTATTCCAATTTGTTCCGGTAATCATGACAAGCAAGGACAGATTATACAAGACAATGAGGTCTCGGATACCAGCGAAATCGTAACTTCGGCAAGAATTTATGTTACGGGTGAAATTATGGATAAATTAAATACAGCCGAGGGTCTTGAATGGCTGAAAGCGACCGCAGAGAAAAATAATGTCAGTATTCAAAAAACAGACGTTATTTTGTTTTTAGTCATCAAAGGCACTGTTGGTAATCAAGAAGCCTTTCAAGCCGAATTGAGAGACTGGATTAAGAATAAACTAAACGGAGAAATATCCAATACTGAGAAAATTGGAGACTCTGCCATGGTTAATGATCAAGCCTTAAGCAACAACATACCTAAAAAGAAAAATAATGTATTACGAGTAATCAACAAAGCATTAGATTCCCTGAAGGATGACATTGGGGATCCTAAAACTCTTTTCAGAGAATTGAATTACTTACAGAATCGGCATCTGCAACTACTGAAACAGAAGGCAATTAGTCCCAAACAGTTGTCCAATAACAGAACTAACATGAATTCCATTTTTAGGAAATTAAATATGGTATTGCTTGGTCAAGCTGGTCTTGCCGATGGACCCAAACATTTGAACGAATTGTGTACTTTACATGAGAAAATAACTAATTTCAGACAAAAGATAATACCGCCGCAATTGCGTCAGGAAATTGGTCAACATTTTCACAGCATATTCACAGCGACACCCAGGGAAGATTATGCTGATCTTATGAGTAAATATTATGTTTCCAGAAATACACAATTATTTTCTAAGAAGAAGAAAAATGAAAGGTTTAATCCCAAACCAAAACAGAATAAAAACATGAATCAGATTTTACAAAACAGCAATGTTAAAATAGATATGATGAATGATGGAGGCATTGGCGACTTTAAGAATCCTCAGATAAGGAGGCCTCAGGTTGAGAAAACAGTAAACAAGCTAATTTTCTATCGCAGAAGATTACTGAATGCCAAGCCAATAGACGCTGTGCTAAAGAAAACGCGAATGACGTTAGTGAACCGCCTGCACTCTCAAATTGCGTCGTTGGGTAGAAATACAAACGTGTCTTCGAAGACTTTAAAGAAAACGAGGAAGATTCAAGAGCAGGCCCAACTGTTCTTGACTAATGTATAAATCATGATTTGCACTTTGGAAGTGCCAATTCGGTTGAGACGTTAGGGAGCGTTTCAGACCGAGCTAACGATAAATGCGTGATGTGAACTGGAATAGTAACTAAAGTCTATGATATGATCCCACAACTTGATGGGCCTATTTATGTATCGTCACTTTTCCGGTTGGTGTAATCGCACTTTTATTGTGCATGTGAAAATAAACTTCTTAGTGTAAAGCAATTTATGTGATTTTCATTTCATTAATGGGAAAGTTCGGGCACAAAAAAATCAAAGCGTTATTTGATATATCCTGAGTTTTTCCTGGTAAAAAAGTACCAGCATATATAAATAGTGTCGGGATTAAACTAAGAATACATACGATCGAAATTAATAATATATCCGCAACCCTAGATTTAAACCAATCTTTGATGTTGCGATCTACTTGTCGAATTTTAATTGAGGTCCCATTATTAAAAGATGACAAACCCGTTCCTTTTTATCCACAAATATTTAACGACCAGTATCAACCAATGCGAAAGCAATAGCTGCAATGAAACGACATAACAACGAAATCAATTTCAAAATAACATCTTGATTCAATACATTTTTCAATTTTAAAATTTCATTCTGATGATTTTGTATTAGATCGATTATTAATTTCGGGCGACAGTATACACTAACAGAGCCCAAATAACTCCAATTGCGCCCCTAGTCAGAAAGATTAACTTCACTCTAAAATAGTGTTAACCCTGAGCTAAAATCAGTTATAAATAATCAGTAATACTATATTCCTAGCATTTTTTATTAATACATTATTAGTATAGTTTAATACAATCTGCGCTGGAGCAGCGTGGGGGATATGCTCTAGACCTCAGTGATGACGAGAGACCCATGGTCAGTAGTGGGCTATTGAATGCAAGGTATAGTTTATTAGCTTCAATAAAATATTGCTATTTTTAACTATATGTTTGGAAACCTTTGTTATTGCACGACGCTTCTCTGCGGCCTACGGCTACCATTCCACTTTATTCCATGTATCAGCCACCAACCGATTCGTTGTATTTCGGCTCGAGGTCTGATAACCAGTAAATCCTTCCTTCTCTCTTCTTTATTAACTAACACCGCATAACTAATATCTTTGGCGGTGCTGATATACTTTGACGACAGTGACCACTTACTATTAAGTGGATCGTTTGTCGCCTAATGAGGCCGAAACAATGATATCCAAAGTTGCAACAGATTCATTACGTTATTTAAAAATAAATAAGCTGTCACAAAAGAGCAACAGTCACGTCATCAATCACTGTCATCGTCATGCGTATGTGTGCCTGATAAAAAATATATGTGTGAATTGTGTGATAAAACTGAAAACACAATTTGATAAGATTTGATACTTGTTGATATAAAATACTTTGTATCCTTAGTTCCTATTTTATTAACGATATTTTCGTAATTTACTTGTTACTATTACAAAACATGAGATCGTTTTTTTGCCTGTCGTTGACATGTGAAAAGTTATTGGTATTAATTTCTGTTTTAAACTGTGTTTTTTCACGAGAGGTGCGTTTTTCATTCATTTTGAAATAGTTACATTTTGAAGTAAATGATGATATAATTGTGATGTTACTTTCCTTCCACGCAGATTCCTGTAGATAGCTACTATTCCAGGAGTTATTTTGAGGATGAAAGAACGCAATATGTTAGCAAAATAAATACGGCTATTGACAAGCTACAACACGGTTTGTACCATTCTTATATATCATATAAATTATTATAATATCAATGATTAAAATAAAACTTACATGTAAGGAAGTACATCTTGGAATTTTAAAACTTGTTTTAGAGTCATAAATAGTGTAGTGGTGTGGTAGTCATATCTTTGTGGCTTATCCACGGCAACCGCGACACGGGGAATCCTAGTCTAAAGTATGAGTCTGTAGCATTATTATGGATTAGGAGACAACTCGTCACGTGAAATAAGTTATTTTTGGTCACACTTAATTTGTTGAGACAATTAGCTTTATAATGGTTCCCACCCCATAAAAAAACTGTTTGTTTTTTACGTAAATTATTGACAAACAAGCAGAGAAGACCTAATAGAAGAAGAAAGTACAAGCTCTTAAGCCTTCAGCCAAATACAAGTTATTTGACGGCTGACATCAAAAAGAGTGTGATAGTTAAACAGATGAAGCCTGTTAAGAAAACAAAAATGATACTAATATTATTGACTTGGTTATAATACTGATAATATAGACCTTGATCTGTCTTGTAAACTAGTGCATCCTGGTATATCACAGTCTGTAGCATACATAACTATCTTAGGGATATTTGCAATTTATTATTCTTATTTTGTCTAACTTAAACTCAAACGGCCTTATTACAAAACATGGACTAGCAAAGTACCGGTTTAAACTTCTATTACACCAAGTAAAATAAACCTTGGCTTAAAGTATAGTACGGAAGATAAACCTATACTTGATAATCATGGTTTAGACCTTATGGAGTGTATGATTTCACCTGCTGCTTTCTACTCTTAAACTGAAGATATACCTTATAGAAAACTATATTAGAAAATTATTTGTTTACGAATTCTACTAAATTAAAAATTAAATTTTTATTGCCAATGTTAGATTAATTTCATGAAATTTAGAAATAAAAAATAAAAAGGTTTAGTGTTAAATTTCCTCAATTCATAAATAATATGTATAAAAATATCAATGATTTCACATATGTAGAGGTTTTGTAAGTGATTATAAACTATTTTTAAATTTTTCAGAACCCACATGGGTAAAAGACTGGCCAAATGCCACAGTCACACTGGGCCAGGTTTCCGGGGTAGCCGTGGACCCCACCGGGCTGATCATAGTATTTCACAGATCGTCTAACACTTGGGACGCAAACACATTCACTCTAAGCAATGTCTACACAGGCATTGGAAAAAAACCTATACCAGACCCAACCATTTTAGCTTTCAATGAAACTGGAGAATTGGTTGATATGTGGGGGCAGAACTTGTAAGTTGTTAATCTGTACTAATATATAAAGCTGAAGAGTTTGTTTGCGTGATTGATTGATTGTTTGAACACGCTAATCTCAGGAACTACTGGACCAATTTTAAAAAATTCTTTTAGTGTTAAATAGTTAATTTACGGAGGAAGGCTATAGGCTAGAGGAGCAACAATAAAGAATATTGGGAAAACGGGAAAATTTTAAGCTTTTGTTGCACGCACTGAGTAAACAGTAAAAGTTACTCCAAAATAATGTATTACAATATTGTTCCTCTCTAAAAGTTCTAAATAAAAGTCCACAACAGCATATGTGTTGCTTTTAAGGTTAACCCAATATAACCATTTCTATGGTTATCATATAATAGTTTTAAAATAATAATTTATATGGCAAATCAAGGTTTGTTGGGGTCACCTAGTTGTGTAATATAATAGATCTACTATATCTCAATTTCTATATCTTATGTTTGCACTGCAAGCTATAAGTTCCTGTCTGCAGTTTTGTGTCTTCTTTTTTTTTTTTTTTCTTTTTTTTTTTCTTCTTCTCTTCTTCTTCTTCTTCTTCTTCTCATATGATTAAGCAGGCGTTAAATAGTTTATGTGCCAATTGTTGTTTTAATAGGGTATTATTGATAAGGAAAATAAATAAACTATTTATAGTAGTTAGGGGATATCTCATACCTTACTTTATGAATAATTTGTTGTGTAAATGAGCAATGTATGCGATTATGGAGTGAATATACACAATTTTTTTTTATTGTTTTATGTTATTTACTTTGTAATTAAGTATTATTGTGGTGTGTTCCTGTTCAATATTTCGAACACTGGTGATATACCTTCCTATATTATAATAAATATATTTTATATTTCTCACACGATCCTTTGTAATGGTTATAAAATAAAATTATGACACTTTGTTTACACAGATGTAAGAATAAATTATGTATAATTTATAAAATCATATATATTTTAAAGGACTGAAATATGTTTAAATATAACAAGTATAACAATATAATGTAAAAATATAAAAAAATATATGGGTGTGTTTTTATTCTATGAATTTGTTAATCATTGTATTTGGTATAACTTGTATTATAATAGCAGTGTCTTATATTTTATGCTTCTTCTGAATGTCATCATAATAACATTTACTCACTTGCTATCATCTACCATGTTGAACCACTCAACTAGCTCTCATAGTTAGGAAAGCCATGCCATGGTTGAGTGTGGTTGGCAGAATGCACAGGCCTTGAGAATATTATGTAGAACTAACTGGTTTCGGTATGAGATGTTTTATTTGATTGAGAATTAAAGTTTTAAGTATGTTCTTTAGTTTATTTGCTTATCAAAAAAATATGTTCTAGATTCTACATGCCGCACGGTATTACAGTGGATAAAGATGGCAACGTGTGGGTAACAGACGTGGCGCTTCACCAGGTGTTCAAGTTTCCGCGGGATCAACGAAATGAGCCATCCATCACATTAGGCGAGAAGTGAGTCCAATAATTGTCTAAGCACTATAGTCTTAAGAACTACTATTAACATTATTTACATATAACATGACAGTTGAAATTTGAATTAAGAGCAGTAGAATAAAAAGACCGTAAACTACTACGACCTTTTTAAAACAACAAATCAGGAGATGAACAGCCGAATGTCTGCCGCAACTTCAGTGATATAAAACGTTAATATAACTCCGCCACGTACGATCTTTCTTTATTGTTTATCATGCGAAGGACTTTAATAAATTGTCCGCGTCGGTGTTCCCGTTTTATTTGAGATTGAAAAAATCAGGCATGAGTGCATCGCTCCATGGACATTGTGATTTCAACCAATTAATGATCACCAAGTACAGGCCATTCCTTATCATTGGGAGTCTAGATACTAAAGAGGTAGATGCGACTAACTTAACTTGACATCAAATCATTTATCCGAAGTAGGGTTTTACAAACACTTTTCGAAAGTTGACTACGCCATCGCTTCAATACAGCCCTACGATGAGTGGCCCTGGTAGAAGAAGCGGCAAGAAACTCCCAATGTGTTTTTTTTCCAACTCACAGTTACAGGCAGCACTTAGATGTTATTACTTATATCAAGCTCATGCCCAAGCATTCATGTCATTAAATTTAGAATCCTGGATCGTTTGTTTTATTTGTTGATGAGAACTTTAGTACTGCACCTCTTGCAAGGGAATTCTATTTGGAGTTTACTATGGATGGAGGACAGATCCTCTTGCAGTGGTAACCACAACCCAAAACTCGTTTCCAGGTTCGTACCAGGTGACGATGACCATCACTTCTGCAAGCCGAGCGCGGTGGCGGTGCACTCATCGGGGGACTTCTTCGTGGCCGACGGCTACTGCAACTCCAGGATCATCAAGTACACCGCTGACGGGACCAAGGTGTTGCAATGGGGGAGACGTGAGTACTACTTTTCATGATTTTATAGTTGATATTTTGATCTAGTTTTCGGTTTAGGCTTGCAACACTGGTAGAAACAGAATAGAATATCGGGTGGATGATTGACAGGAGGAGGTTGAAATTGTAATTCTTGGAGAATAGCAAAATTAAGTAATAGTAAATGGAAGTAGCGAAAGACCAGGCAAGAGAATAAATATGTATGGATCAGTAGAGACGGTGTTTTATTATAGAAGTTTTCTTCAAAATTTAATTTGCAGGTCCGTTGGGAAATTATTTTCAATTTGAATTTGAAGTTTTCGCTTCAAAATTAAATTTGCAGGTCCGTTGGGAAATTATTTTCAATTTGAATTTGAAGTTTTCTTCAAAATTTAAATTGGAGGTCCGTAGGGAAATGATTTTCAGTTTGACTTTGAAGTTTTCTTCAAAATTTAATGTGCAGGTCCGTTGGGTAGCGACGAGTCCCCGTTCGTGCTGTACGTGCCGCACGCGCTGGCGCTGGCGGAACAGCACGACGCGGTGTGCGCGGCGGACCGCGAGCGCGGCCGCGTGGCGTGCTTCCGCGCCACCAACGGGACCTACCTCGCCGGCTACTCCAGCTGGCTGCTCGGGCCCAGGATCTTCAGCGTCGCCTACTCGCCCGTGCACGGTCGGTGTTTATTTACTAGATGATCCAGCAAACTTTGTTTTGCCATATAAATTATTATTATATTAGAACTATTTTGATAATCATAAAAATG
>DWJN01005736.1:0-11225 GCA_018248895.1 Carystus phorcus
GCCATCTGTTAGAATCTTATGGAACTAATTCTTTGTAAGATATTAAACAAATAATTTGCAATAAAATAATATTGCGAATATAAATTGAGATTTAAGCTATCCTATCTTTCAAGATGGATCAAACTGGACACGGTGTGCAAAATTTGATTAAAATCTGTTAAGTAGTTTAGGAGTCCATGAAATCAATAATTCCGTATCGAGGTCTGCAAAGGCTAGTGTTAATATATATGTGTATTTTATTAATTTGTTTAAATGATGTGCTGAGGAGTTTCTTTCGCCGCTTCTTCTCCTCGATGTAAAAGCAACATTCCGAAACGGTCGTAGAATAAAAAAATGACGTGCATAAGTGTATTGAAATAATACCTATATGAATAAATGAATTTGAAATTGAATCGCGGACAAACACCGTAACACGTAATTTATATATTATTATAAATAAAGACAACCCTACAGAACTGAGAACACCACTCATGAGTAATGAGATGTTCAATCCATCTGGGATTAAGGTGTGCAGTAATAAATGAAATGTTATTTCTGGCGCTTCGTTGCCTTGGTTACATGTCCGCGTCTGAAGATAAGACCCCCTTACCTTAAGTGGAAGGGCGTGGACACGGTTCACTTGAAGGGTACCACAATGTGTATAAGTGGTGTGTGGGTTAATACAACTTCATCGTGGGTTATTGGTTTCAACCCATTAATGGCCCACTACTGAGCACGGGTCTCCTCAACACTGAGGAGGTCTAGAGCATATTCCACGATGCTAATCCAGTGCAAATTGTTGGTGGGATATTAGTCAAGCATCAAGTAATACTTGTATTAATGGCAAAAATCTATACTAAAGTTCTTTTTACTCGAGAGAGATTAGTGAAAAATATTCGCATTTGAGGCTACAAGAGGTCTAAAAGTGACCCAAAATTTCCTATTTCTTATCGGCTAAATATTTTCATACAATATTTTTTTGTTTTAATATCTACGCATCATTATCTTTTACTTAACTTTCTCTTTGAAACCGGTAGCAAACTTAATTACTATATAATTGTATTTATCGTACCTAACAATTAACTAAGTCATTAAATTTAACAAACAACATTAATTAATTTCTAAATATAATACGTAATAGACTTAATAATTTACGTATAAATAACTAGTAATCCGACGACGTTGACGAGTTACAGTTGAAAATGTTAATTTTTAACCGCCTTCAAAAAAAAAGAGGAGGTTCTCAATTCAATTGTATTTTTTTTTATGTGTGTAGGTCTTTAACTTTTTACTGGGTTGAGTCGGTGCCAGTTACTTTAATTGAAGCACCTGCAAAGGCACCTACTTCCTAAGCAGTTTCCCTCATCAAATTATTTTATCCCTTTTGAAGACGGTTTTCCTTTCTTGTTAAAAGTTTTTTTATTCGCTGTTCGATCGGACTAGATCTACCTGTATTACAACAGTCCATATAAACATATTCAAAACGAATGTGTTCTTAAATATGCTGACTTTTCTTTAAACTTGTTTTTTTGTCAGCAACGCGCGCTGGGTACAGCTAAAAAAACCAACACGACAAGTTATTCTAACGCTTAGATGTAACGACGACAATAATGTCGTACCAGACGTGAATAAGTTGCTAGGTCGACTTGCACATATACATATATTTTTAATGTATTCACATTAGGAATGTTTAATTCATAGTGATCTTAACACTCAAAGCAAATGAATACACATTCAGATAAAAAAGTATTTATTACGTAAAATCAGAATTTACAGATGAAACTAAAACATAGAAATGGCTGCCTGAAAATGTGCTATTTCGATTTGTCAAGCTGTTCATGGCTGGTACGGAATTAGTGACTGTGTCCTCAGATACACGGGCCACTGTCCGGAGTACAAGTACCGCATCGGCGACACGTATGGCTCCACCACACACAAGATCCTGCTCGATCCCAACGTTCTGCACTCCGAACGACTCGTGCTCTCCGATCGAACCGCCGATGACTTTCAGGTCCCACTTAAAAGCATTTAAACCTCATCTGTATCTTTAGTATTTTTAAGAACTATCTCAAATAGATTTCTTGAGAAACGCCGAATAAACAACGGTATGTTTGTAAATTTTGCAAGTGAAAATTAATTTAATGTTCTTTTTTTTAAAGAAAATTTATGTTGTTATTGCAGAATTTATAAATAACTAGCTGACCCATCAAACGTTGTTTTGCCGTAAAAAATTAAGGGGTGGACTACCCTTAACATTTAGAGGTATGAAAAATAAATGTTGACCGATTCTCAGACCTACCCAATATGCACACAAAATTTCATGGGAATCGGTCGAGCCGTTTCAGAGGAGTATGGTAACTAACATTGTGACACGAGATTTTTATATATGTATGTATAAGATGTTCTTTGGAATTTATAAATATATTCTTTGTACGTTTCCTAAAAACTTGTTTTTGTACGGATGTTGTCAGTACCAAAAACGTTTGTTGTTTATTTACTTTTATTCAGGTGTTTTATAATTGACAACCTGTGTTTCGTTATCCTGGGTTCGATTCGCAGCGAAGTAGCAATTTTAACGTTTAAACTTCTTTTTTGTCTGGGTCTATATATCTTTGTGTGTTGTTGTTGTCCATGGCACTCACGAAACAGGGAATCCTAGCTATGAGTGTGTAATGTTTAATTTCATTTCAATGTATACCTACTTAATAATAAAAAACTTTCAATATCGCGGATACCAAACATTTTAACTGAAGCGGCTACTAACGATCTTTGTATTTCATACATATTTAATGATATAAAATACGTAAGGACCCGTTCAATTTAATTCGTGAGGACCCGTCCAATTTAAATAATTTTTTCATTTTCGTTGCCCGACAACTCGTAGATACATATAAGATTCAGCGGTCTGACCGAATGAAGGATGAAGGAAATAATGAATTAGTTTTCTAACCTAACCGAACCTCACTTATTATTGACATAGATATTCCGGCCGCCACAAACCGACATTGATGTCGTCAATGCAAGATTCCGCAATGGTGACCCGGTGTACAAGCACCCCATGATTCCTGGTTATGAGGGTAAGATATTTACCTACTAAGTACTTAATATCCACGCCCTTACCCAATCTATCTTCTCCTGTACGTCAATCACGAATTTTATTGCAAGATTAGTAAAGCTTCGCTTCCGAAACTTATGTCTTAGTGCCCACTGGTAATTTACTTAGATGGTTTTTTTTTTATTTAGTAAACAATTTGAAAAACTAAATCACTGAATGTTACATTACGTGCAGTGTAAAACATCAATGAAATCATGATTAATAAAAAGGACTCAAAAATCTTAAACTAGCTGACCCCAGCAAACGTTGTTTACCATATAAATTATTATTTTAGAACTATTTTGATATATAAATTTAAAACTTTTAGAGGGGAACAATATTGTAGTACATGATTTTTGAGTAACTATTACCGTTTACTTAGCGCACGCAAGGAAAGCTCCAAAATTTTTCTGTTCTCGCAATATTTTTTAATGCTGCTCCTCTCTTATTTATCTTAGTGCCATGTTATATAGCATAGAGACTTGATCCATAAATGGACTGTCTTACAATAAAGAATTTTTCAAATCGGTTCAGTAGTTCCTGAGATTAGCGTGTTCAAACAATCAATCAATCAAACAAACTCTTTATCTTTATATTATTAGTATAGATACCTATATAGACAATAATTTACGTATAGATGTCATTAGGCTGCGATTCTAGTAATAGTTTTATAAGATTCTAGTTCTAGTAGTTCTAGTTATACACACTTATAGTTTTGACAACACTTAGTCATACGATATGCCAAATATTGCGGTCTAGGTATCCAATAACCAGGAAAATGTTCATGTATCTTGATTACCGAACTGGGTCTGATGATTCATGTGCATTAAAATTGAAACGGCGTGACTCATTGCTATGGGATGGATAGAATGTATCCAGCTTCCTGGCACCTTAGTTTAAACTTGTATTTGAGTTTAACCCAAATGTAAGTACAAAATAAGGTCGGTTTATGATAAACTAAACTAGATGAACCAGCATCGTTGTTTTGCCATATAAATGGTTATAGCGTGTTAATCTTAAAACCTAGACATATGCTGTCGCGGACTTTTATTTAGATCTTGTAGAGGGGAACAATTTTGTAATACATGATTTTTGAGTAACTTTCACCGTTTACTCAAAGTTCAAAATTCTGCCGCCTTCGCAATATTTTTTATTGCTGCTCTTGTGCTATTCATCTTAGCGTGATGTTATATAGCTTATAGCCTTCCTCTAAAAATGGACTATATTACACTAAAAGAATTTTTCAAATCGGTCCAGTAGTTCCTGAGATTAGTTCGTTCAAACAATCAAACAAACAAACAAACAAACAAACAAACAAACTCTTCAGCTTTATATATTAGTATAGATTTGTAACTTGCAATGCACGTGCAATCTACTATAGTTAGCGTGTTATGAATGAATGGTTTATGTAATGTTTGCCTGGGTGGTGGTAAATCGCACTAAATTAAAAATATGTTCAGGGTTACTTTTTAACAGACTTTTAAAAAATTTAGGAGGTTCTCATTTCTTCTGTATTTTTTTATGTCTTTTAATAACTTTATACTGGGTTTACCGATTTGGATGTTTCTTTTTTTTATCCGAAAGCTGGTGTTTGTGATGTGGCCTTATTTAAATTTGGAGAGTAGTATTTGTGTTATCCTATTTAATTGACGTCGGTTTATTTGTTTATTAATATAACACAAGGCGCATGATAATCGGTTGAAAATGTGACTTTTTTCAGTTCACAGTTTTTCGTTTTATTTCTGCTAATCCTTTTGTGTTAATATCAAGCAGATAAATTACCTGATAGTAAATGGACACAGCTGCTCTTAAACATATATGAAACCAAAAACTCAATATATAATGTGTTAGTGTATTTATTACAATGTTCAGCTTACTCGCTTTCGTCTAGTCCTTTTTTGAATTTGTGTTATTAGGAGAACTTATTACTAGGATCAGCTTACTAATTTAGTCCTTCTTTGAATTGCCCTAAAATTAGTAGTATAAATCCGACATAAATAGGTGTACAGCGACACGTAAATGTATTCAAACATTCACCAATTATTCAACATTAAAATGCCTTTTGAATTAAACAGACCAAAGTGTACTTTTATTTGTGTACATAAGATAGTATTTTGGTGTGAAATTTAAATAAATTATTGATCTAAAGAATAATTTTCCACGATATCGTTGTAAAGTGTACTCGTAAATGTAACACTCAACGCAGTGGCTGCTTGAATCCATTAAGTTGTACATTGAACGAGTTCGCTAGAGTCACTGTAGTTTGTAATTATACATAGTTTAATGGCATTTTATATATTTAAATTTGATTTTTATTTTTAATTTAATTTGAATTTTATTTTTAATTTTATTGATTGAATTCTAATGACATTTAATGTAATTTGTATTATTATTTAATTTTAATTGACTATAAATTGACTATGATTGAATATATAGGTACCATAGTTGTCATAAATAATTTTCTACTGTAACGAATTAGGATGACCTGTAATGTTACGTGTAAGTTGGCATGAAATAAATAAGTTTGTAAAAAGACAAGAGAATGTAGTTGATAACTGCGTACTTAATAGTGATTTCTAACTCGAATGGCTGGAATCGGCCTTTATCTGACGTTCCAGTTAAGCGCCGTCCTATACAGTCGACGCCAGCCGTTGTGCAGAATAACGGGAACCGTCTCATTTACAATTATCATTATGAATATAGTTACGCAGATGGAAATGCTCGATTCAACGCACTCATGAAATATTCAATTGTATGAAAAATTCAAAGCTGCGGAATTCAATGGGACGGCACAACGCAACGGAATTTGTGAGTTATGGTCGCGGATGTGAAATAGCTTAAAGGCTGTGTGTAAATTTATATCGATTGCTGATAAGAAATTGTGATAACGTATTATAAATGATAGGTACATACAAATCTTAAGTTGATTTTGTAAGTAATTACGCCTAGAGATGATTTTATGCACCTTAAGGGGCTGTTTCAAGGTAACTAATAAGTATTAAAAGTAGGAATTTAAATAGCTTAAATCGTTTCGAAGATATTAAGGATAACTTCAGCAGAAACCATAACGCTGAAAACGAACGATCATTCAAAACCGATTGACAATTTCTATAAATATTGCAATGCTCTTATCAAGATCGATCAAGTAATAATATGGTTAATAAATAAATACTAATTTCAAACTGTAGGTTTCTTGCCACGTCTAAACGCTCACTTCGGCCAACGGTACACGGTATCAGCAACAGAAGCTCTATCCGAGTTCCAGAGGGCACAATTGAACCAGCGAGCAGCGAGGAATCAGCTAGAACATGTAGTTGACTTGCAAGCCGGGAAGGGGCAACCTTGGGACCTGGTTGATAGATTTGTAAGTGCAATAAAATTGTTTGGGTTAAATGGAGAAAAGTTCGGAGGAACAAATGTAAAAGAGTCTAATTCAAGATAAATGAATAATAAAAGAAATGAAGAGTGAATGGCCGGAACAGATGGAAGGGAACTGTGTGTCTTCGAAGGATGAAATGTATTGAAAGAAGAAATAGTGAAAGAGTAATAAAAAAGGATTAAATACCTAAAAAAGAACGGAATGGAAGCTTAGATGGATACAGAAAGATAAAAAATAGGAATGAAAGATGTAAAGTCAGTATATCGAGGTGAAAGTGGATATGAAACATTTTGCAAGATGAAAATGTAATTTGGAACAAATGTAAATAAATACGAGTAGATAAATAGTGATTATAATTAAATGACAAGAAAAATAAGATACATTTTAGCCCATGTTCTGCCCGAATGGAGGACGAGGAGAACCCTATAATATCTGATTAACGGTCAATCTTTGGACAATGGATTGATTTTGGATCAATGTATAGCAAGCCAACTGTATCTGGACTTGACAAGCTTCCCAGGATTTGCTCTAGTGACTATTTTAATTCCCATAAAATGACATATTCTATTGTACTTCTCCAGTCTGCAACTGCCGAGTTCAAGCTACCGTTGGTTGTGGTACGGCCAGAATGCGCTGGCATTCTACGCGATGTTCCAATGGACGAGGCCAAGCTTTCACCAGCGTCACATTCTGTCAGCCCTTACTTCATGGAAGATGATAATCCTGACAAGTTCATCAAGAAAGGTGAGGTTAAAGCGGATCAAAAAACGTGTATAGTGTAGGTACTGAAAGATTGGTTTAGTTCTTTAAATTGCCTCTTAAAATAATTTCTTTAGATACAAACATTTTTTAGATATTATTCTAAAATAAATTCAGGGTAGTAAATCCAGGGTTTAGTACAGAATAAATGTAGGTAATAGGTACCGATATTTAAATAGAGAATGAGTTCATCGTACTGGCACCATTATTATTGCTTTTAATGACATTGCCAATAATGACACTTGTCTGTCATAATTGAAAATTTAAATTTGATGGCTTATTAAATTATAATTAAATTAGGCAATACTTTCGGTTAAATTATGTCCTATTCAAAAATACACGCATCATTTGTTCGAAATCAAATTTGGGGCTATCATCCATCCCAATCAGTGCGTAAGTTTTTAGTTTTAACAGTGATTTATACATCTAATTTTTACGGTGTAAAGGGTCACGTTACACGTTCATACTTCATATCAACCATTATTACGCTGTGCGCTCACTGAAATAGATCAATTTTCATCTTTACACCGAAAACATATTGGTGATGCAGTTTTTATTACGGATAGATGAGTTTTTGCCTTTGACAGTTAACTGAGAAGAAATTACCTACCAAAGGAAGGCACATTATGAGGATTTATCTGGATATTAGATTTCAAACTGTATTATCCACAGGTTTTGCTGGTCACGTTCCTTACGGGTTCCAACGCTTCGGCGAATCTTCCAAGAAGCTTTCGAACTCTGCATTATGCGACTTCTCTTCAAATTATAGAAGAAGACAGAGTGCTGAGTGGGCTCCAGTAAATGTAGTCAAGTAAGTAATTTAAAAGTTATTAAGCAGAAAGTATGTTGGTATTTTGTTGAAAAAAATTATTAGGGTTCCCGAAGAAAAGAAACAAAACCAACTGCGGATTGAGATCATAATTATTAAAAAGGCAGCCAGACGCAGATAAATATTTTATTTTATTATATGTTTTTATTTTTTATTATAAAAAAACTTTTTTATTGATTAAATAGGCAAGTGGAGCAATAATTACATGTTAAACATTTTCTCATCTGACATCATTCATCAGTGTGCGGCTTATGAAGTTGACATTGTCAGTGTTGTCACTTTAATTCTTATGACAATCAATGTCACATTACTACTGTTTTTGCGACTTATGTCATGATTTGTCATAATGTTGCAGTATTGCGTTATTCGCATATGTTAAATTCGTTTTATTTATATTAAATAAAGTGAAAGTTCTCCAAAATGGCAAAGAAGAAGCCTATGTCGAATCTTTCGAAGGAGGAAAGGATGGTAATAGTTATATCGGAAATAATACAGGAGCTTTTGGTCGCACATCGCCAAGGTAAAGATGTTAACCTCAACAAGATGAAGACGAGAATATCCTCGAAATACGGCCTGGGAACGTCTCCGAGACTCGTGGATATAATCGCTGCGGTGCCAGCCGACGCTAAGGCTATATTGCTGCCGAAGTTAAAGGCGAAGCCGATACGTACGGCGTCAGGAATAGCAGTGGTTGCTGTGATGTGTAAGCCTCATCGTTGCCCGCATATAAATTTCACTGGCAACATCTGCGTGTATTGCCCCGGAGGTCCAGATTCGGATTTCGAATACTCCACTCAGAGTTATACGGGCTATGAACCAACATCTATGAGGGCGATTCGGGCTAGATACAATCCATACTTGCAGACAAGGCACCGTGTTGAACAGTTGAAGCAATTGGGGCACAGTGTTGATAAGGTGGAGTTTATTGTAATGGGCGGTACTTTTATGAGCTTACCAGAGGATTACAGAGACTATTTTATAAGGTAATATTTTTTAACTTAATTACAAGGATAAATGTCAAAACCGTAATCGTTGTTTTTTTGATCAAATTATGGTAACATATGATTCAATTTCCTCTCTTTAATAACACATTTAATGCAATAATTAGTGATTATTATTTAA
Organism: Carystus phorcus; assembly: GCA_018248895.1. Lineage (NCBI taxonomy): Eukaryota > Metazoa > Arthropoda > Insecta > Lepidoptera > Hesperiidae > Carystus > Carystus phorcus. The sequence goes on from DWJN01005736.1 coordinate 9,163, forward strand.
ACTATTTTCAGGAACCTACATGATGCATTATCTGGGCACACTTCGAGTTGTGTCGCCGAAGCTGTGAAGTACTCGGAGAAGTCCAAAACAAAGTGTATTGGCATCACAATAGAGACCAGACCGGACTATTGCCTGCAGAGGCACATGAGTGACATGCTGAACTATGGATGTACACGGTAAACATTTTGGAAGTTCCTATAAAGTATAAATACTTTTTTATTTAAGTATACTATTCCAATGTGCTTGTGAAATGTATTTATTTATGCAATTTGTAGCTCTGTCTTATTATTTTATCAAAATGGATGCAATAGCTAATTACAATATATTTCAGAGCCTTATCATATCATGTTATTATCATAATATCTTTGTTTATGTGGGTGTGTCAATACTTTTTGAGGGGCACTAATATATTTTTTATGCCATTAACTATTTCCTACTACAAATCCTTTATGATTAACAAAAAATGGCTACTCTGTAAATAAGTATATTTTTATATGGAGGTAGATTCTGTTAAATAAAATGGTTTGAATTGTTCTGTTATATTTCAGATTGGAAATTGGTGTGCAATCAGTTTATGAAGACATAGCCCGAGACACTAACAGGGGGCATACTGTAAAGGCTGTTTGTGAGAATTTTAATCTGGCCAAGGATGCTGGATTTAAGGTTAATATTCAGTAAATTACAATCTTAAAAATATCTCTTTGAATCTACTATTATGCCGGTTGCAGACCAAGAGCTGAGCTAAGTTAGTTTAGCTTAGCTCGCATAGCTAACGCGGTTTTCCATACTTCATAGCTTAGTTGGCATAGGTGGCGGCCTGCAGACAAATATGGAAAACTGCGTTAGCTATGAGCTAAGCCAAACTAACTTAGCTTAAATCTTGGTCTGCAACTGGCATTAAACATTTTATATCGTAATTGAAATACTTGTTAAAAGTAATTGACACTAAGTTGAATTGACAGACATTCATATACAGTCATCAATTGTTAATTGTGAGAAGTAGTTAGGATATATCAATCAATTGTTGTCAGAAGTAAGTGGGATAATAGATGCAGTCTTACTTTTTGGAGTTAAAATTTATTTCAAGCGTAAAACTTTACTGATGGATTATTATAAGTTGAGTTGCATATATATTTTTTTAATGCATACTATGTTTTACTATTGTTTAATTCATAGAGATCTGAAAACTCAATGAAAATTAATACACATTCAGATAAAAAAGTATTAATTAACATAAAATAAGAATTTACAGATGAAATGTAAACTTAAAAGTGGCTACTCTGAATAACTGCATTTTCGACTTGTTAAGTTGTTCACACCTGGTGCGGTTGTAATGCTTTCTCTGTTCTGCGGAATAGCAGCATAAAATAAAATGTTTCTTTTTCAATTACAGATTGTAGCTCACATGATGCCCGACTTACCGAATGTTGATTTTGAGAGAGATGTGGAGCAGTTTATAGAATTCTTTGAGAACCCTGCATTCAGAGCGGACGGTCTCAAGATATACCCGACCTTGGTTATCAGAGGCACCGGGTTATACGAGCTGTGGAAGACTGGTAGATACAGAAGTTATCCGCCGTCGACTTTGGTGGACTTGATTGCCAAAATCCTAGCTTTAGTACCACCGTGGACCAGGGTGTATAGGTATGTAAAATGTTTTTAGCAAGTAGGCAACATGCAGACGAGCAAGCCACATAATGATAAATGATCATTGTTCCCCATGTATATCAACAACACCAAAGCATTACTGATGAGTTCCCGGCTAAAAAAGATAGTAGCAAAAACATAATGTGAATACTGATATATAAACAGTGTTGGGACATCAGATTACAATTCAATGAATGGATCAGGCAGGTTTTGTAGCTATTTATCTTTTCTGGTTTCTATTCTCTTCTTTATTGGCGTGCAATATATTTGTGGTGCTCATGGCGTTACTGAAGTCCATGAGTTACGGTGACCACTTAATCATATGGCTAGTTATATTTTTATATATATAATAATTAAAATAGACCTTCATAACAGTTTGATAATATAAATAATGCCACACACTCGCAGACCCACAC
>DWJN01005737.1:0-11225 GCA_018248895.1 Carystus phorcus
TACAGAAAGACAAATACACTCAGACCGTGAATAGACATTTAAACTCATCATTCAAATATCTGCTTCCATTGCGCCATCATTATTATCGTCAATATATCATGTCTTAACATGCGAGACTTCAGACTTGCATCATTTTGGATATCTATGGGTTGTGTCTTAGGGTAACGTTCGCATTTACACTGACCAAATGGAGATTAGCAAAATTCACACACACCTTTGAAAGATTATACATCTTTCACGTACATTAGAGATTCGCAAAATGTATCACCAAATTCTAAATGGAGAAAGTAATAGAAAATTTAATAATAATAAATTAAATAAATTTTCAAATATCAGGCTATCGGTATTTTTAGATATAAACTGTATTATATACACCAATTATCTAGATGTATGTAAATAGGCAAACAGTTACATAAATAGTCAAATACTAAACAGTTTCATTCTTTCCATCCATTGTTTGTAAAACTAGTTATCACTATACCATTTTTTACTTTATTTATTATGGAACTAAGAATAGTAAGAAATGTTCGACAGGCAAATTAATGTTTTCCTTAAATTTCCATTAATTGCAAACAGGGCTTTATAATATAATGTACATAAGTATATGAATGAAGACTAAGACAAAGTAAGCAATACATCGTTAGATGGAATAATATGTACTTAGAGTTGAAGTTTATTTTAAAACATTTATTTCGTAGGATAAGAAGCTTTACAAGATTTAAATCCTCTTCAGTATAAGTAACAGTAAAGCTTTTGTACAAACATGAATTAAAATGATTTAATATAATTATAGTCGGGAAATTAAGATGAATTATCGAACCAATATTTTGTAAACATCCTCAAAGATATCGCCCACTACACTATGGACTAACAGAAGCCATAGGTTATTTTTATAAGTTTACGCCAGAGCCGGAAATAGTGTTATAGAAATTCCTCTAACACATAATCTACAATTTCTGTTCCTGCGTCAAGTTTTGGGTAATATTTGAGAACTTCAAGTAAAGGAGATGGTTCTGATTCCTGATTCGTCTTTGCTTCTTTTTTTAATCCAAAGATGATGCTCGTCGTGTGATACCATATCAATTTGAGTGACATCTGGCGAGTAGTTTTTGAGTTAATAATAGTGAGCATTTACTTGATGCGACTGGACGAAGAGGAAACGGGTGAGCAAAGAGAAGTATTAAAGAACAGGTAAGGGTAATTTATAGACTAAAGAAATACTTTTTAGCAAGGTTTATAGGAATATAAACTCATAAAGTTTTGGCTAAACATTTTTAGAGAGGTAAGGAATTTCAAAGATGTATACAGTCAGAGTAAAGGAATTAGAGTAAATGGAAGTAAAGTGCATAAGATTTGGAAGGACAAGTTTTTGGGAAGATCGCGGTCGATGGAGATAATGAAATTTGTACGTTTAAAGTTACATTAGTTTCCAGTTTTCCCCGTTGCTTCTTTCAAGCAACGTAATTGTTCTGTACAAGTCGTATCTTTACCAAAACATTGTTATCCATTTTTATCACAACCTTGATCTTTATGAAAGTATGGCGTACATTTCTCGAGATACAAGTAATCTAAATATTTACCTGTAATATGCCAAGTGGCAAATTAATCTGTTTAATGTTTTTCACATGATACCGCTTGATAGATAAGTCAGATTGAAAACAAAATGTCTACATTATGGATTTAGAAAATCAGCAATCGTATAAGAATCTATAAAGTACTTTTTTATCAAATACTTGCTGACCCGGTGAGTTAGTACTGCTTCAGAATTCAATAATTTGTCAATCTTCAATGACTAAAACTTAGGAGGAAATAAAAAAGTACGCAAAACATTCTATACAAAAAAATACTCATTAATTCTTAATGTGACTTGAACGGTGTTAATTATTTCGTCATCTCTAGTCATATATTATCATCGCACATTTCCTTGACTTGGTATATTGACGAACCTATATGAAGATATTTTAATTCTAAAGCCCAGCATTCATTACATTTAATCCAAAAGCTAGCCTCTAAAAGTTTCAAACACTTATCTTCTCCCACAAATTGAAACCTTCTAACAACAAATCTCATATCCACTCATCATCATAACATTCATAAAGTTATTAAATTTATCAAAAGAATAAAAACCTAAATGTTTCTCTAGTTCCAGTTCTATACAGAACGATCCATTTTACGAAGTAGATATTTTTGATTATTTACATTATCGAAATAGAAGTGATAATAGATTAATGATGCGTGGTGCATCTATAATACTGGTAAGAAAATCGTAAAATTTATTTACGTTCAATATTGGTTCGGATCTGGAAAATTTTACATTGCACGTAGTTATCGTAATACGTTAAGAAGAACGTTTAGGAATCCTCAATTTCTAAGTATCGGGTGTATAATTCAGTGTTCGATTATTTTGAGCTTAAAATATAAACATACAAGAACAAATGCCCCATAAAGGATTAGAAAGTCTCGTATTCGAGATGGTTTAGAATAAAAAAGTTTTATATATACTTACTTGTGGACTAGTATGTTTCGTTTATCGTTTACATATTTATTATAAAACTGTAACTGATTACATGGCAAATATATAAAAAAATTCATAATGGTAGGCTTTATGTACGCAAGATAACCCAAAACAATGTTTTTTCATTTTGTCTGTGTGTCTATATATCTGCATGTTTGTTCACGCTAATCTCAGTTTGAACGATTTCAAACCGTTGCAGTTTTCAGGGTTACATTTTGATGAGCTTCAGCTGAGGTTTTTTCATTTAAATCGGTTCACAAATAAAGAAATTATGTCAATTTATAGGGCAATTTTTACTACTTTAGTACATAAATTACATGTGGTCAATATACTAAACCCAATGACAACTATTTATCGTTATTTATATCACCAGTCCGATCTACTTGCAATGCGCCAAGTTATTGAGTTTAAAAACCTAAACAGTAAACAAAGATGATAAAAGATATTTTATTCCAGACTTGACAAATATTGTGAGAAAAAGTTCTTATTGAATCGCTTTTCAATCCTGTAATGAGATTTTCGCTGCATGTTAACTTACGTAAATATTCCTTTGATACGATCCAAATACCGATCTTTTTTAGCTTTACTTTTGAAAAAGGTCGCGCATTGTTCAATCCGAGTTTAAATTAACGAAAAGAAATTCTTTCTGAATGACTTCAGTTTCATTTCGTTTATGAACCGTAGCAGTCTGTTGGCAAACTTTTAAAACACCAACGGCTTTAATAAGCAAAGAACATTTTGAGCGTGTATAAAGTTAATTCACAAACATATAGTTCTAGTAAAGATTTTGTATTAAACATGAATTTTCTGTTGCTTGGTTAAATATCCATACGCAATGATATATTATTGTATAAATAGAATTTGTTTTTGAACTTCATCTCAAACTCAAATTATTAACTCATGTATATATTTATAAATATACGCATGGACGTCAAATATTTTGCATCTACCACCACTGCGACGGAGTGGAACAAATTGCCCGCGTCGGTATTCCCATTCGATTATAATGCGATTTCTTCAAGTCAAGAGTGAACAGTGAATATCGCCGCTTACCATGGGATAGAACTGAAGTCGAGTTACCTTATAAAAAAAAACGAAGGCACGGTACCTTTTAAAGAGCAGGAGACACGGCAAACAAGTCTGAATCTGATCTAGTTGTATGTATCAATCAACTGTAAATATCACAAAGGTTTTGCGCCAGATCTTTTCTATACAAATTATATCATAATAGTAGGAATCTTTCCATGCATAAGAATCAAGGATCCCGCTTTTTAATTCGATCTCGGAGTAAAAATAATAGTATAATAAACAAATATTCAAACAAAAACAATTTGATTTTAGCCTAGAAGAATTTTGAGATATTGAATCCTTTAAGTCCTTACTTAAACGAAAAAGGGATATCTTGCTCGCTTCTCGCCTTTTATTGATACTCTCTATAATATACCGTACTTAGTGTTACTACATTAACCAAAAGAAAAATATTAAGACATTTTCAAAATATAACAAAGTAGAAATAGTATCTATTATGCAACAATTCAACGTCAAAACATGACCGCCAGCGCGTTTTATATCCGACCGAATATTTATAAATTTACGACATCGTAAAAACTTATTAGATATTTCAAATGTCCGTTCTTCGTTCAAATGACGAATCTTGTTTTTTCATTGTTAGATGGTAGTAGTTAAGTAATGTTTAAAGCCTACTTCAGCAGTTTGTGGTACAAGATAGTAGACAAACCGTCGCCAACTCTTCTTTGTCTTCAAAACGAAGTAAAATATTTCGCAAAGTATTTGGCTTGAACCCATTAACGACTTACTAGTACGTGTTTCTCATAATTACAAGGGCTCATACTACATCACATTGCTTCAATGCGGATCAGGCCAACTTAAATGTTGGAAGGTTTTACGCCCACAAAGGTCGTAACATGGTTTGACTGCTATCTACGTAACTGCGCGCTCCAAAGCAGGTAAGCTAATTTTTTGCCACTCTTGATGATACGCCTACCAACACCCCTTTCTTAAAAATTATATTTGCAACATATAATAACCGCTAAAAGGCTATAATAAACCGAATATTAGATACTATCGCCAAGTTGCGTTTGTTATCAAGGCATGTAGCTCATAAGTGGCTCTTGAGTATTGACCCTGATTTGACACAAAGGCTAGAAGCCATGTTGACGGGAAAACCATTTGACAAACGTTCCGTATCAGCTGTCATTACCACGACATTGTATCGAATGCATTCGAACATCAAGGACGAGCTATAGCTGATTATGTCAAGGCCATGTTTCTATGTCAACCATATGTCTTTTATTCATCACCACTATTTATTTGAGGCTTTTGTTAGCTTAGAATTAATTCGGTTAGTGAATTTATTTGTATACCCATTTATATGTCGAGCTTTGTAAAATGGAAAGACAAGCCGGAACTGCCTTGGGTGTATGCAAGCTAGGCAGCAATTTGCGAATGAGTCAGTTTAGTATTCGCGGAAGTGTGGTCGCCAAAGGACTCTTCAAGTATTCAAACTGAAGTAACAATATTAACAGGCATGATACTGACTTTACATCGGATTACCAGCGTAGAATATTAATTATACACATAGACTGCTTATAGTTAATGGAGTCCGATTTGTTATGGCAAATAAAAGTTGAGCTAGTGTTTTATTTTACCTATCAACCATGTAAAGAATCTAAAATTCGTCGCCCAAATCGTTAACAAATCTTGAAAGTGGCAATGATACGCCCTTTTCCAACTTATGTATATCGTACATTTTGTTGACATTCGACATAGCATAATAACTGCTATCTGATCAGAACATTGTATAATAAAACACCACTACTTTATTTTATGCTTTATTTTGCACAGTCTCAATTATCACTCACAAATAGTTCACGTCAACACTAGAGCTCGAATTAACACGGGTGCAATTGCTAGAACTTCCTTCTTCCACCGTTGCCCGACACTAACTGTTAGAAGAAGAACCCAGGACCTTTCGAATGGCGGTCCGACGTGGTGACCATTACGCCACGCGGGTCGTCAGAAATAGAACATCCAATATTAATATACAAGCATAGGCGCTGTAAATCCTACATTAATTATCATGTGTCTCCTTATTTGATTATTCATTACTTAAATACATAATTAACAAAACGACCAATTGGCTTGTAGGGCTTCGCGTAAATTAAGTATAAGTTGTTAAACTCTTGGGATAAATATAGGTTATAGAATTCCTTTTAACACAGTAGATCGAATAACTAAGGACGCAATATACTGACTCACCCAGTGCAGAAATGGATAACGCGAGAACATTGAATTGCATATCGGAAGGCGCACATGACGTGCCCGCTTCTCAGATATCTGGTTTACGAACAGACGTGTATTTTGGTGTAGACATTTAATCAGATGGTTGCTTGAATCAAATATAGAAGTGAGAATGCTTGTTTCCTCATACCTGATGGTTTATGTATATTGTTAACTAGTAGACCTGGCGAACTTCGAACCTGGCGAACCTTGGAACATTTGTCCCGTTTTTGTAAAGTTTCTTATCACTACTGAACTTTTATTGGTTGTAGCGTTAACATAACCTAATAGCCTAATTATATAGCCTATACTTTAGTTTGTAAACAGAAATCGTTATGCTTTACTATGCATCATCTCCTTTGTATCCTAGCTATTTAATTTATGGAATAACCTATATTACTCCATATGGAATCGGGTGACCTTCTGGTTGAGAAAAGTAATTAAGAAACTATGTATATGTATATCTAACCCGCCGGCATTCTACACGTTAAACAATACCAATTATTTTAATAACACACTAAGTTTAATTATAACTCCTACATAAAATTCATACTACAGATTTATTTAATTTTTTTATAAATATTTAATTAGTAATGTTACTACTGCGTGAACTATGTTGGATAATACGCTACGACGCCAAATTCGTAGCAATGATTTCCCGTACACAAACAAATTACCAACCACATAGCGCGACGGAAAACGAATGGAGAAATTAGTTCTCAAATGACACATTGCCAAAAGTAGAACTGATACAAATAGAGCTTATGTCCTAAAGAAAAAACCGAAAACCGTTAGCAGTTCAAATAACCCAGGACTAAACAAGAACAGAGGCAATCATCAGAGAAAATAAAGCACTATAGACAGTTTTAAATGCTTATACATTCCAAACATTATAGACTTATCAACTTATTTTACTATAATAGAAACAGGTATTCAGTTTAATTTTGCGCATTGCTAACATGCATAATTGCATGATGCATTTTGTTATCCCCCTTCAAGTTATAACTTTCCTGTTAACCTGAAAACTCAACCGATTGGTACTAAAATAATGTCCGATTTTAATATTAGTATCTCATTTAATTTCGTAATAATTGACTGCGTATTTAGAATTTTTAATGGTATTTCCGTTAAAGTTTTGTCCTGAATTCCTGCTTAAACAATAAAATTCGAGGTGGTAATCTATAAATGCCAACTGGTAAAGTATTTTTATAGGATATTGTTATTCGCATTTTTAACTCGAGCCTGCTCCATCTTTACAGTAGGTACGTGTCGGAATGCTTTACCTGTTTTTGTTTTTGTATTTCCTCTTTGTAGTTGCTTCTTGGATTTAAATTACATTAAAATAAGCGAATAAAAAATCTATAGGATCGAATTCTTAATGAGAATCATTCTCGAATCCACTTTTTCAAAAATTTTTTTGATCAAAATAAATTTCATCATTTGGGTAGTACACACAAACAGAAGAATTATGTATATAAGGATATTCTCAGGCAGTAATAGTTTGTAAAAGCTTACGTGAAAGATCAAATCAATTTAGATTGGCTAGGAATGCCGATTGTTTAATATCCAGATTGAATTATTCAAAAATGATTCCCTTGAATAAGTTACACTGAAAATATTGACTCTACTACCGTTTCGGAGCCAATCTCCTAGCAAATTACATAACATTCAAACCTAACTCGCAAAAAGTTTTTCAACTAATCTTCATCGTTCGTTCAAAATGTTATTAAATATTCTAAAATGACAGCAACTTCATCGGCTTCTGAAAGCACTTTAAATATTAAACACCAAAGTTTCAGATTCATGATAAAAACTTACCTCATAAGTGAAGATTGGATCTAAATGTTCTAATTTTTTATTTTTTTTACACGTTTACTGAGTGTAAGCGCCAAATGCTAAACCTACAGATAGTAAAAATTATGTAAAATATAGATTTATATATAGAAAATACTTTTTCAAACTTATGGTTCATTTTTTGCACAATTCATATAATAAAATCAAGGTAATATATATTTTTAATTTAAACACGGGATAGTAAGTGATCACCGCTGTTCATAACCATCAGCAACATAAAAGGCAATGCATGGTCAGCGAAGAATATTCCTTACGTGAAGTTCTACTACCATGCAGATCAGCTCTTGTGGCGTGTTTACGTGTTTTGTATTGTATTCTATTATTGAATTCGTTGATGCGAACTTCAACTTCCTCAGTTACCTTTTTTACTTCCACTCATCCATTCCTTCTTTCCACTTATGTCCGTTATACAGGAAACATGCCTCAGGTGCAAATTGAGGAGAAGAAAAATAAACTTGGGTCTGAAATTGAGACAGCTCTGGAACGGGTCTTAGAACTGAGGGAGCCTAAATTTAGTTTATTGTAAGCACCATAAAGACTTTAAAAAGCATTAAGTTCCTGGGATAATTATACTATTACAGTCCGAAAACCAATAAGGACAAAGCAAAAACTACACATTAACAACACAATTACAGCTCTGTAAATACAAAAAAACTCATTACTATTGTCATTATCTATAAAGGACCACAACACTATTAATATTTAAGTGGAGCGGAAACACGGGTATATGTATTTGCGACACATACTTTGTTATATGTATTTGAAGATCATAGCTACCTTCCGCCTTCAGAAGAAAATTATATGGTTATAAAAAATATTTGTTTCATTTTTCGCATTTTATTTGAGCAAATAGAAACTTTGTTTTTGAACGTTGAAACTATTAGGTACTTTGATAAAGCGTCAATTTTATTTACTATTCGATTCATTTCTTACAGAATTTTCTTTTGTCTATTTGACAAATTGAAAATTTAGAATATGATTTTGCCAACTCATATTAAAGCAAACATGTTAGATATTCTGTATTACAAATGTCGCTATAGACTGCTCGCTACGAAGCGTACCCTTGAACCAAAGTTTCATACAACTATAAATAAATCCACTTCCTTACATAATTGAAACAGCCGCTTTATTTATTGGGATCGAAACAGATTTCCCTCTAAATTGATTTCATTTATAAACAACTGCGAAATCCGCTCCGTCCTTTTATCCCAAGGTTGAGGCTTTGATATTTCTACACGTAACATGCGAAATTAAAAACCAAATTTTGGGAAGCCAATAAAGCTAGAAGGTTACTGAGGGCCAGCGTATCGATATGTTTATTAAATCACGAGGTTCAATGAAAAACATTCCAGTGAATGTGCTGATAAAAATTAATGAAATTTTGGGATTTCAAATTTTGTGGATTTTTTTGGAACTTCTGTGTCATATTCTTAGAATGCAGTGTTTGGATTATTATTTTACTATTTTTCGGTATCGTAATGGTTCCTGAAAGTCATGACTTTCAGGAATTAGCATTATGATGCTACACAAACACAATAGCCACACCAGAATTTCTTGTGTCGTGAGTAGAGTACGTCTTGATTTGAATCCCGGACATTTTGACTGGTAGTCCATTACTGTAATTATTACACAATAAGGGCAAACTATAACATACAAAGTAAGCAATAATAAATATTACATTGGAGTGTTAACGTGTTGTTGCAGTGAACTAGTTACGTTTGTTTATTTTTCATCTACAGACGTCTACTTTATCTTTAATTTTTTTCAAATCAAATCAAATGTTATTTATTGTGGAATATAAGTTAACAAGATCTTACATCTACAACATTGGTCCTCTATATTCCCGTCACATATGGACATACAATAATAATATTAAATTCAAATTTTAAAATACAGTTATAACAAATTTCCTAAAGACTAATTAATCAATTTAATATTAAAATAATTTGCAAAAACACGTCATAATTTTAATTAAATAAAATAAGGGATGAAAGTTTATTTAGACGAGCGAATCCGCGGGCAAAAGCTAGTATTATACATAACGCCACAAGCTCCACATTAGGATACCCTGTGTCGTGGGTGCCATGGACAACACAGAAAGACATAAACACACCCAGATTGAGAACAGAAATTTAAATTCATCATTCAAATTTCTGCCTCGCTGGAAATCGAACCCAGTACCCTTCGAAAGGCGATCCGGCAAGGTAACCATTACGCCACAGGGGTCGTCATTGGAGTAGTTTTTTTCTTTTTTCCATTGATAAAGCGATTATACAATGACTTCTTCATCCTATAAAGTATACATATCTGTTCAGTGGTTTCCAGATAATGCGTGCACAAAACGACAGACATAATTAAAAAAAATTTTTTTTGGTCTTAATATACATAGATAAGAACAAAATGTACAAAAAATATTTAATCTGGGGATTTTACCACCTTGCGGTTTTATTATTAGTATAGTAAATAACGACGTATTTTAGATAAAAAATTACAAATAAAGTTTTGTAAAATACGCCTCCACAAAAAAATTGAAAAACATTCGTATTTCTCATTTCAAATCCCGTAGAATATCATTCCTTTTTATACAGAGATTCAAAAGGTTTTTCGTGACGTGCGCCAGCCCTATAAAAGATCAGGGCACTCAATTGTCGGAAAGAATTATATGAAAGCTATTTCCACCGCAGTTGTAACAGGTGCTGGGTGCTGCCATCTGACGGGCGTATTCGATTTCCTTAAAGATGTTACAATTTGTCAACGACGGGGCAAACTTTGCTCGCAATTCTCGGGGTCTATCAAATAAATGTCACACTGCATTCGATTTCATTCCTGTCGAGAGTTCCGTCAAATGGAAAAGGGGATTGTGGGTTACTAGATGATCGATTCGACGAACCTGTGTTGCCCTGAAATCTGTCGATGACAGATATAAACATACCATTCATGTATGTACAAATAAAATAGTTCTAGGAATGGATTCTCCACAGAACACTTACTTCTAATGGAGATGGTTTCTGTATGTTCTTTAATTAGTAAGTAAGTCAATTTAGTTTTTTTTACTTAGTCAATTCATCCACCATTAGACTTCGTCAGCACTAAACATCACGCGGGGTGGACGTTAAGAATAACTTATAGTAAATGAAAAAAATGTAAATGATTTGGAGCAAGGAAGCGCCTAGTGCGCACATAAATTCAAAGTCATCATGAATATTGTTATTGATATATATTTTTCCATGACGCTAGCCTGTCCAGCTACAGAAACTATACGGAAACTAATGGAAATAATAATGCCGAATTCAGTTCCACAAAGGCTAGAATTGTATATGTATACTAGATGAACCAGCAAACGTTGTTTTGCCATATAATTTATATTATTATTTAAGAACTATTTTTATAATCATAAAAATGGGTATAGTGTGTTAACCTTAGAAGCTAGACATATGCTATCGCGGACTTTTATTTAGATCTTTTACAGGGGAACAATTTTGTAGTACATGATTTTTGAGTAACTTTCACCGTTTACTCAGCGCACGCATGGAAAGCTCAAAATTTTGCCGTTTTC
>DWJN01005738.1:0-11225 GCA_018248895.1 Carystus phorcus
TTATAATATTAATGTCTTCAAGTCAAGAGTGAATAGGCATCTACTAGGTTAATGCGCTTTACCACCCAAGACTACATTACCGCTTACCATCAGGTGGGACTGTAGTCAAGCATTAACTTATAATTTATAAAAAAAAAAATCAGTTACATCTCTTTTTTTTGTATTTTATGGTCCTGAATTGTTATGTATTGTAACTACATAGAAAAGTGTAAGCTTATAGTATTCTTCTAAAAATTTAATTGCACGATTATGGTCGATATTCTGGGAGAACTCGTTATTAACAATTTTGTCACTTACGATGTCCATGTGTTATTCCAGGTGATAAACTGGGAGAGCACTCTTCACATACCGGACGCGGCGAACCTGTCCCGCGAGAGCATGGACCTCATCCTCCAGCTGTGCTCCGGACAGGAGACCAGACTGGGGAAGGACGCTAACGAGGTGAAGAACCACCCCTTCCTCAAAGGCATCGACTTCGACAAGGGGCTACGTAGACAAGTCGCGCCGTACATACCGAAAATCGAATACCCAACTGACACATCCAACTTCGACCCGATCGATCCCGACAAACTCCGGAACTCTGCTAGTTCCGACTCGAACAAGTCGGACAGCGAGTTGCTGGACAACGGCAAGACGTTCCACGGCTTCTTCGAGTTCACCTTCCGAAGGTTCTTCGATGATGGATACACGAACAAGATAAACCTGGACGATAACGATAACCAGGGCCCCGTGTACGTCTGAGTCGTGGACCGACGAGAGGAACAGATGGAGCGTACAAATATAATTGTTGATATATATGCAGAAATGCTGTGTAGAAAGCTATTTGTATACCTTTATAGAAATCTTGTCAAAATTTTAAATAAAAAAAATATTTTATGTGAAATATCAGTTGTATAAAATATCGGTATCAACTTCCGTAATGGCAGGCCTATTTTTGATTGCTCATAAATTAAAGACTGCGTTGAACTCGTTAAAGATATGCGTCGGATTATAGTTTAAAATTAACACACATTTTTGATGCAGTGTGTTAAATTGGACATCTTAAATGGATAAAAATTATATAAAAAAACACTTTCATCTATATAAATCACCTAATAAAATCGAATCCGGAGATCTCAATCTAGCCGGAGTGTATATTAGAATGGACATTTTAATATTTAGTCGACATTTGGACATCGTCTGTGTAACTTCCTCTTACAAACCGTTTCTGCGATAGAGCGAGATAGATATATGTTGGCTGTTATTTTCCTACGCTCCATCTGTGATCGTCGTTAGTCTACGCGGGCCGCTAGTGAAAGAGACACTGAGACTAACTTGTAGGATTTTTTTTACGAAGTGTGTGCCTTTGACTCTCTCTATTAAAACGTTAGTTCTTTTTTTTTTGTAAACATAACGAATGTAACGTATTTAAATACTTTAATTTTAATACCGTATTGTTAATAATCCCGGTGATAATGTTGTAATATTGTATCGTTATGTATTTTGTAAGAGTAATCTTATTATATTTGTAATATATGTAATGAATGGATCACATTAGTGCGTAGCCGGTGTAACAATGGTGCTCTAACCGCTCGGACAAACCTTGTTCCATTCACTGTATACTATTTTTGTAACTAGAGAAATTATTTATGAGATAAGAAGAAGCTTACACCGTTTAGTTTAATGATCGGACACTATATTTTCTTACGTATTTATCATGTTGCAGACGGTTATAAATGTGTTTGTTTATATGTAAACCGTAACTTATGAAGTCATTTACGTTTAACGGACTCGCAGATATTCGGTGTGAGAGGGACGTGCTTCCATTGTAAACTGCAGGACTCGTGAATGGTGCCTTATTAAATATAACTTTACATCGATTAGGTATTTGAAACTGGCGAAGAGAAATCGGCGCTGACCAAATTGCTCCGGTGTTCATAAGTCAATTTTTGTGTAGAGTGCAATATGTATTTATTAAGCTGAAGCAAGCTCGCATTTTTTTATTGCTACGTGTTTTGTTCGATTTAAAATTACGGTCAAGCATTCGATATTAGGTCTGATGTCGTCGTCGTTAGTGTGGGTACATGCGGGGGCAGGGCGGAATCGTTAATGATATCTACTAGCTTTTCCATGGCCAAATTGTGAATCAAATTTAAGACCTCATTTTGAAATCATTACAGCATACTTGGGAATAAACTTTAATGGGTTACTCTACATTTAAAATCAAATGGTTCGATACGACTAAAATCGGCTTTAAACAAAAATTGAGATTGAGAAATAACCTCTATAGACTTTGGTTGACTCAAACTTGGTATTCCACGCCTGCTCTTACAGTCCCCATACGTCGGACGTCAGTATAAAAATGAAACACGTTACTATTTTCACTAACAAACCTTTTAATATAGTTGTCAGACAGTGACAATGGTGATGAACAAAGAGAGCCGTGTAATGTATGTCGGTTTGCGCTCCGCGAGGATCAACTCACTTGTACAGTATCATATAAATGAGTCACTTCAAACCTTAAATTATGTGTTATTGAATGTAAATTGTTTTATTTTAAAATGAAACATGCTTATAAGAAGTAAATGAAAATAAAATATGGGAATTTTGTTGATTTTTTTTTGTTTGGTACACCTGATGTGAAAATATTGTAATACACTCCAAGAATACTTGAGGTAATTATCAGTATCAACAAGATTAGTAGCTACTTGGAATAAAATATCACACTAGGACACGAGGGGTGGCGCTACTGTACAAGCTGTACCATCCAGCTATGAGGGTATATACATTTATATCTCATTTAGTGGACAAAAACTATTATAAGCGACCAACAAACAAGTTATTTTAATTTTAATCGTGTATCATGTTTAATATTAACGCCATTCAGTTTAATCTTCAAGTAAGAATTCTTGCACCCTCTGATTGAAATCTTCAGCGAATTTTAAATGAAGTGTATGTTTTCCTTCTGGGTAAAGGAACATCCTGGAAGAATAAACAAAATGTTATGAAAAATATGTATAAATTGCTTTAATTGGAGATCGCAGGGCGGGTTAAGAATGTGAAGATACCTGGATTTACTAACTTCCCTGTAAAGGTTTGTGTGACGCATCTGTTAATTTCTATATTGAATAGAATATTCATCGATAAAAGAAAGCATCGAAGAAGCCTCGTTAGAGAGCGATACGGTAATTTGCGTTACTATATGGAAATTAGAGTAAATTTACTTTGATAATTTACGGTTGCGTTAGATACATCACTGCGATTCACCTATGAAGTAATATAAATTACCGGTGAATCAAATGTCAAATAATTTTGTTTTACTAACTTCCCTATGAAAGATTAAGATCTAATTTTCACTGTTTTGTTGCGATGAATAACATAGTAGGCGATGTTTTGTTGTGTTACTCAACGGGAATAACTCTTATATACTATGTCAGAGATCTTTCTTGAATTTACCATGATCTCAACGCCAATAAATAGTGATTTACAAGTGTTTATTACCATGGACTAAAATTTATTATTTAAATATTACAGTATGTATTTTATAGTGTTATATATACCATACCTAATAAAAAAGTTACGATCGTGTTTCAACATACTGTCGTGGTCTGATCATTAAATAATTTTAGATCGATTTATAGTCAATGTCATGAAATGTTACATAGGGTAATATAAATGAAGTTACTACAAAATGTATATGCATGTTAATGAGTATTGCGTACGAAGTAAAATCATACCTTGATCCTTCTATATTATTATGAAGAGGATATACATTAGACATATCGATTAGGCCATCTTTTTCGCCATGGAGTATTAAAGTCGGACAGCGTACTTTCTTTAGAACCTCCATGGATAATATCATGCCATCGTTAGTGCGTTGCAAAGTTTCCATTGATTCCGCAATCACCTGTGTAAGCCTGGTGAATCTCTCTTCGCCGTACATTTCGATCCTCGGTTTGCGCACTTTTTCAGGCCATAAACTTACGTCTTTCATTCCTGTGATGATATTTTTTTAATGTCAGAAGGTATTGTTACCGATCCATAAATAAAAAGGGCCACCTGATACAGGCATCATATTGGCTTAGTAAGTGGTCCTAGAGGACTAAGCTGTTATATTGTATACAGAGAAATAAAGATATTTTGATTTTTTTATTTTCTTTTTTAAAAATATTTCACAATTGATTGTAGAATAGAACGTGGTAGCCAGATTAATAACTCCACTATCATGTGTATTGTCAGGACCAAAGTGAGTGATACACAGCTCAGATGCTTCAACACGAGGCTCCCTTTGCCATAAAGTCCCTCCCCATGTCAGGGTTTTCATGTCTAACAATCGCGATATATATGGTGTTTGAATATCGGTAGTCTAAAGAGCCAGGAAAACTGCTGTCAACTTTTGTTATGTTCCCTGGAGTGAATGGCAAAAAATAACTTACGTTTAAAAAAAGCCTCTTCATGTTGCGCTATGTACGAGCGAGCGCCCCATACTACTAATTTATGTACAAGTTCAGGATACTTCGCTGTTAGAATGATGCTCGCTACGCCTCCATAACACCAGCCCATTAGGGAAAATTTCTTTATGTTTAGAGTCTATTTGGGATTTGAAAAAATAAAAGTAGAAATTATTCATATCATCATCATTTGTTTTTATAACTTAAAATTATTTTTGGACCGACTATAACCGATTTTTTATGTCTTTATAAATGTAATAAGTTTTATAAACTTTAGTACCTACCTTCATAAGTTCCACGGCAGTATCGACATCCTGCGCATAATAATCGGTACGGAACTGTCTTTCAGGTGGTATGCTCTTCCCGTAGCCTGGTGGGTCCCATGCGACCAAGGTGAACTTCTCTCTGTCAAACCCTTCGATCTGTGGTTGGAAGTCTGACCATATGCTGCCCAGGGCGCCCGACATACACAGAATGTTATGCGGGCCGTGGCCCACTTTTAAATAGTTTATATCATAATTACCAATCCTTATTTTTTTTTCTTGTAACATGTCCATTTCCTGAAGCATGTTCATTTATTCGTTTTTAAATAAGAATAGAAAGTCTATTGTTGTGGTTCAGACTAAATTATCCCTCTCGATATTGGTTTTAGAGTGCTACCTGAGAGGAAACCTTGGAATTTTATTTGTATGTATCTAGCTGATAAACGAGTAGGCGAGCTACATGATGGTAAGTAGACACTATAGTCCATGGATATCAGCAATACCAAAGGTATTTTCTCAGTCAGAAATAAGTAAAGGTCGAATAGAAATACATACCTTATAATACCTTAGATGTGTAACTCCTGTTTACGTGTGAGATTACTTCTACCAAAGAATGACTTGATAACTGTAGTTTTAATTTTGGGCTGTCTCACAAATGAATCATAAAATATATTTTTATAAGTCACGATGAAGAATCGTGAATGTCGTGATTTCGATAATGTTGATACGAATAATCATACTTGCAAGTAGACACGTGCAAGAGTTGATGAAGGGAGCATGTGCTGAGAAACTTTAAGTTTTAATAAAATAAGTAAGGTTTGGCAGTCACGGGTTCTTGTCCTATTCATTGATTGCACTAGTGGAACATCTAAGAAGTACGTAAGAGCAATGCATCGGAGAAGTAATGCTAGACCCTTGCTTTTGGCAAGTTTAATTTTCTTCGTCAAATAACCGCGCTACAGATATTACGTCGAGTCCTAAGATTAAAATACTGATTAGAGCCTTGATAAGAAACTGCAGGGTCAAGACGTAATAGAATTCTCCTAATGAACAATATGTAATATAATGCAGGCGTCTTTAATTTAACACGACTAGATTAGTCAGCCTCATTCTAGAACCCACTAGAGGGAGTACTTGACTTGTCACAGAGAGTCAGATAATTTTCTCATTGTGCTCATGTGCCTCATGAGATTTTTTACAAATCACCCTCTGAGGAGTGTTCGGGCGCCATAAATAAATATGATTAATTAAGGTGTAACACTTAGGTACTCTACAAATATAAAAAGTATATAAAAAATAAGCATTTATTACATAACAACGAAATATAAACATATTAAAAAACAATAAAGTTTATTCAACATCTTTTTCATATTAACCTTGAAGTAAAAAATCTTGTACTTTCTGGTTGAAGTCTTCAGCATATCTTATGTGTATATTGTGCTTTCCTTCAGGGTAAAGATGTATTCTGGAAGAATAAAATTTCAAATTTTTAATCAATTATTTTGTATAAATCAAAATCTGATGTAAAATGAATTAAAGTCATCATTCTTTTATAAGCTGAATATTAAATTTATTTGTTATTGAATGATATTTTTAAATAAGACCAAATGACCACTGTGATCAATAGATCAATTACAGATGCATACAATTTACATAGAAAATGAAAAATTTGGTTTAAATACAATACAATATTATCAATATATGGAAAAATAATCATTTTCAATTAACTTCTATGAGTATATTCTAAAGTATGAGAGTGCTCAACATTGATCAATTGTAGAAGCATACAATTTAAATAGAAAATGAATATTTATTGTTAAGTAGAATGAAATAATACCACTGTTTGGATAAACAATCATTTTCAATTAAATTCTATGCCTATATTTTAAGGTATATAACAAACCATACCTAGATCCTTGTATGTTAGTGTGCAAGTGAGAAACGTGCACAGCGTCAACTAAAGGGTCCTTTTCACCATACAAGATAAAAGTAGGGCAAGTCACATTCTTCAAAACTTCTGAGCATATATTTCCATCATTAGAATTGTACACCATCACCATTGCATTTATCCAATCTGCCCATAGCTTAGGGAACCCTTCCTCACCATACAGTTCGATCATTGGTTTGCGCATTTTTTCTGACCACGAGCTAACATCCTTGATTTCTGAAATATTAAATACCAAACACATCAAAATATTGTTTTACCATTTGAGAAAAACCCCCAAAGTTATTGAATAATGAAATATTAACTGTTACTTATTTTACAATCTGATTTATAACATCTGAATGGTTTCCCATCCCTATATACTATATAAATTTATTTTTATCCTTCAAATTTTATGGTAACTTAGTACTTTATTGTCTGAATAAGTAATTTTAACATACTTTTGTATAATTCTAGCTCATGAGGCTGTATGAAGGAGTTGGCTCCCCACACAACCATTTTACGTACGGCTTCAGGATATTTTGCGGACAGAATCATGCTTGAAATGCCTCCATCACTCCAGCCCAATAAGGAAAATTTTGTAATTTTCAGAGCCTGAACATAACATAAAATATTATTGCAATAACATTATAATCCATAATTATTTAGAAAGATAACTACTCTGTATCAATTATAAAAATATATAAGATACTCTATATCTGTTAATGCAATCTCAGTGTTTTAAAAAGAAAAACCAAATATTTCAGTTAAATGTCTGTGATGATATTTATCTAACATAAGTAAAATGTTAATTTCAAGGCATATAAAAACTTTAACTATGATTTACCTTCATAAACTCGAATGCCGCGTCTGCATCTTTTTCATAAAAATTAATTGGGAATTCTCTTTCAGGTGGTCTACTTTTCCCATAGCCTGGAGGATCCCATGCAACCACAGTGAATTTGTTTCTGTCAAACCCATCAACCTGGGGCTTAAAGTCTGTCCATATACTACCCAGAGCCCCTGGCATGCACAGAACGTTGTGCGCTCCATTGCCCACTTTTAAATAGTTTATATCATATTTGCCTACTTTAACTTTATCTTCCTGTAACATTTTGATTAATTTCAGTACATATAACGGGGTTCAAAGTCTCTGGAATATAAGATCAAAGGTATAAAACACTTATGTTATCATTTTGTTATTTTGGAATCCACATCATGTAATGAACAATTTGTTCCTAGATGGAATAAACTCAACAATATGGAATTCAAATGTTTTAAACATTTACTAGTATTTAGTGGCAACTAACAACTCTTATCTAGGCACCTAATGTGATTATTGCACTTTTTTAGTTGGTTTAAAGAGATAACTAAAAGGTCACAAACCTTATAAGTACCCGAGGTTGAAAAGAACACACTAGATAGTCTTACATTGTTTACTTTGACAGTAGAGGTAATTAAGTATCGGATAATTATCATTTTCCTAGCCTTACTTGCTATATACTCGAATACATAATATAAATAAAAAATAATTATGACAACGTTGACTTTGAGATCCAATGATATTGATAAAATGATAACGTTATCAGCTTGACATGACATTGACAAAAGTGACAGATGATAGGTGACAGTTACAAGATTTTAAAAACTAGGTAGGTACCTACCTATTGATAAAGATTATTTTTCAATTTACGATGATTTTATAAATTTTTAAAGATTATTAAAATCAAATAAATATTTAATCATCAAGAGGACATTGGTATCTAATTAATACTGTAAGAGGATTCGGCAGACGTTATTCAGCTACGTATGGTATACTCTAATATGTATAACGAGTTTGATTCCAGTACAATAATGCTAATTACATACCTAATTGAAATAATAACATTTTCTGTCGTATCCAATTTTTATTGGGGCGGTCTTATACAGACACCAATCCCATGCCGTTAGACAGGGTGACCAGGGTGTAATAAGAAGTGACAGAAGCCGGCCCCGCTTGGTAATAGCTACATTGTATAGATACATAATTAAATGCGAATATAATTAAAACAACTTAAAAACATCATGTATACTCAAATGTATTTTTTTAAGTCTTAAAGAACAGTAGGGAATATATAAAAAAAATGTTCGATGAGATGCGAAGCTCTATTACTCAAAGACTACTATAGTATAGTATGTAAATAAAATTATTAAAGTTAATTTCATTTGTTTTTATTCGTGCACTTATTCACATTCTTTTGAGCATTGATAGCAACTTAACTTGTGTCTACAAGTCTTTTGAAGCTAAGCAAGGGGAGGTTAAAAATAATAAACTACACAATAATAGTATTAAAAATTATTTATTTACCAACGTCGTAACGTCCTAGCGAGTAAAATCTAGCATTAAATGTTAAAAGCAAAGAAACCATACTTGGTCAAAATAATTTAAATTATTTCTTCAGAATGCTATAAGGTAATACACTAGCACTTGTATTGTGACAATATTTTGAACCCTGCACAAATTTTTAAATTCTCAATATTTATGATACACATTGGAATTATAGTGTTCAGATATTTGCAAACACGAGTACCCTTTAGAATGATAAATCAAGCTATTTACAATTTGTGAGTACGTCTTTATTGTGACGATTTTTTATTTCCTTTAAAAATCCATCTTTGTATATGAATAATATACAATTTTATAATTTTTAATACTTATAAATCATTTTAATACTCAAACAAATAATTGTGTGAATTCAGAAATATTGCACACATGCTTTACAGGGTATTCATGTCTGCATAATTTTGCTGAACAGAAAATATTTGTAATAAAAGCACTGACCAGTAATATAAGAATACATAGGTACATAACATAGCAAATAATGAATAATTTATATTAGGGCCAGATCGAACAGGGCACAACAGTCGTGATCGAAACACTAATGTTTCAAAATAAAAAACGCTCCTTGCGCCAAACTTTCTGGCCCCTATGAACTTCTGTAAGGTTGACTTCTGAATTTGATGAGTTATGCAAAGGTATTTAGGAACATGACACGCCACTAATTCCTCTTAAAAGTATTAAGCCAATACTAAAGAATTGTGTACTGCAGAGTTCACTGCTCGTACCAGGGGCTATAAAGTTTGGCGCGTAACATCCCAAACTGTTTCTTATATAACACCTCAACACTACTAGTTTGATATTCCTGCATCTGAGTCCCTTCCCGCCAGTCGCAGTCAATCATAAATTATTCATTAATAATTGATATTAATGTAAAAATCGTAAGTTTCTTTTGAGAAATAATAGTACTCAAACGCATGTACAGAAGTCCACTATACTTATGTATTTTGGCGATGTAATAATGGGCCAAAAGGAAGCAAAATTGTAACGAAAATGTTTATTTAGTACTATACCTGTATTTATATATATTCGCGAATTGAAAACTGATATAAAAAGCTTTAACGCGGCTGATACTTGGCGGAGTGTACTTACAATTTTGGTGGAGGGTTGTTTAATATAGGATTTTAAATTAGTTTGGACTGATCTTACAATAATTTTGGACACTAAATTTAGCTGTAATAATAGCTATTTAACAACTTGTTCCCAAACTCACTGCAAATGTAGTTAACTATACAAGTAATAAACTCACAATGTTCAGGCACCTCAAGCACACTTTGAATTAGTTATTATTG
Source organism: Carystus phorcus (assembly GCA_018248895.1). Classification (NCBI taxonomy): domain Eukaryota; kingdom Metazoa; phylum Arthropoda; class Insecta; order Lepidoptera; family Hesperiidae; genus Carystus; species Carystus phorcus. Next base: position 10,287 of record DWJN01005738.1, read on the forward strand.
AATGTCAGTAAGTCCGATGAGATATGAACTAGTAAAACAAACAATTAACAATTTCACATTTTAATAGTTTTGTGAAGTGATGTTTCTAGGAAGTATTTCTAGCAAAGCTAAACAAATGAGTAATCCAGATTTCTACAAAGGCTTGAGGATATCAGAATCAGACCAAATAGAGACTTTTCCATTTTAATACTCTTGTTTTCTCATGCAAATAATTACATTGGATCAATTTATTTCTAATGTCATCCATATAGGATTACCTCACAATACCTTCCTTGTCTATAGAATTCAGAAACTATGTTTATCAAAAAGATTTCTGTATCCATAGCTGTAGGAAATCATAAAAATAAAGATAACAGAACTACTTAGTAATGAAATCTACATAAAAAAAATATGTAATACAAATTCATTGGCAGCAAAGAACTGAACAATAATACCGAACGAACATTAACTTCTTACGTTATTAAGTGGACAAAGTGTATGTTATATTGTTTTCTATTGCTATAATCTTTGAAGGCAATTTTAGTCTCACAATAACTGTCGATGTTAATCACGTAGCCACAATACTGAGTCCCGTACACTGATCTCTATAATATAATTACACTGGATGGTATCAACTGAGATATTGTCGATTTGATGCAGCGTCACCTCGCGGAATACTAGGCAAACTAAATTTCTTATGCTTTCGTTGCTTTGCCATTGTTCTAACACCAGAGTTAGAGTTACACAATGTAATCACGATGGGTTATCCAGTGCGGTACTGACCAGTGTTTTCGTAATACTAATCTGTTAGTCCAGTTCGCCAGCGTGGCAGGCGTCCTCGTAGCTCTTGCCTTTGGGTTCTGGGTCCAGTTTGATCATGTCGTCTATACGAAGGATCGTGATCGCCGCTTCAGTTGCAAACTTCAGAGATTTAATCTTGGAGATGGCCGGTTCGAGAAC
>DWJN01005739.1:0-11225 GCA_018248895.1 Carystus phorcus
ACCGCGCCCACAGTTGCTTAACTGCTCTCGTAGGATCGACGCGAGTCGCCAGGCTATGAGCGCTTGACCGATTTAAATGCACTTTACAGGATTATATTCTAATGGGCTTCACTAAACATTTAGTATTTTTTTTTATTAAACCACCAATCGATTCGGTTTGAGAGCCAGTACTTGGCCGACATTGCATCAGTGATATTGTTTGTTTGATTGTTTGTTTGTCAATTAGTTGCATAAAAACAGTCTTTTTCTCTCTTGTCAACGCATAGTTGGTTTCTTTGGAGTTATGTTATGTCCGTGGGTGATAATGACCTCTCATCATCAGCTCGGTCGTTTGGCGGTCTGTCGGCTGCTTATAGAAGAGTCTTATTTTGATTGTCTTCGTGTATGGGAAATATTTCAGTCGTGATAATCCGTGCCTATCCCGTCTCTTTATGTTCATTCTAAATCAATATGGTTTTTAATAATAAAAAGTTATTACATGAAATATGATTCTAGTTCGCTGCAAATTCTTTGTAATTTTGTTTAATGTAGACTGAAATTAACGTAAAGAATTTATTGAAATTTGCTTACAGTGGCAAAGTCCTTGTTCAAATTAAACTTTGATAGGAGATTTAGTTAAGACCAACAGAACTTAATCTAAAACAAACAAAGCTAAAAGTACGCAGTTGCGTTCAATTCACCTGCTACTGTTTCGGAAGTTTTAGACAAGTTTCGCAACAGATGTGCTTGCTCTTCGACTTGGTGATTGAATCGCTAACTCGTTTACCTATCGCAGTTATGTTGGGAAAGTCTTTTGTAAAATAAATATAACAAAATTTGTACTAATCTTAGTTTGGTAACGGTGATCGGTTTATGTCATGTAAGATAACGAAGGAAAGAACAGAATAAACACAGAAGCTCAGTAATGAATATATCTGAGTCAAAAATTAGATTGTTATACTAATAAAATATACTTACTTATATGTAATACTTTCGTAGTCTTTCCTTCTGTCACGTGCGATTTTCTTCGGATTTTATTTGGTGCGCTTTCTTTGCAAGTATTAATTAAATGTTTCGTCACTTATTTAGCCTTTATACATATATCAAAGAAAGAAAACTTTAACTCTATGCATATGTTCACTACTTTCGCACCAATCAGGGAGTCTTTCAAGGGGTGAATACCAGAGATTACTTGATACAAGAAGCCAATATTCAAGTGTAACTGTTTATAGGTTGGCGAAAGCTGTTGTGTCGAAGTGATAATACGAAGCACATCATACTACCAAACTGGTTATCGCAGTTCGTCCTACAAACACTCTTCAACTTCAATTTGTGTGTGTGCTTCCAATTTTATTATGTTTCTTTTTAACGCCACACACTCATAACCCCACACTAGGAATCCCCGTATAGTGGGTGCCATGGACAACACACAAAAACAATTACACACACACCCAGACATAGAACAGAAATTTAAACTTATTCAAATTTCCGCCTCGCTGGTAATCGAACCCAGAACCCTTCGAACGGCGGTCCGGCGTGGTGGCCATTACGCCACGTGGCTATCTAGGCTATTGAAAGTAATTTAAAAATTGTATTTCTTTCATTTGCAGCTACTCCATCGCTGATGTACCTAAGATGATAAAATCCGCGATGTTCGATTTCAAGCCAGGAGAGGTATTTATGTTACACATAGATTTTGGTTTACTTTCTTGGGTCTGTTCCTATCCACAACAGGGAATAATCGAGGGATATTAATATATAACAACTATAATCCTATTATGTTACAGACACGCTTTATAGGATTTATGTGATTACATGAGGTATTACGCGATTATAACAAGAATACACAACTGCGAGTATAATTACGCATTAATTGAGCTGTTATAATTAAGACATCATTACTGTAATAATGTTTGTAATCGATGCCACAACTAGGAAAGCTTAAGTTAGAAAGTATTTACATGTTCTTTTACAGAATTTCTTTATTGTATCTTTAAATAAAGACTGTTTTACCTCCGATATATTGCTTTAACACGCAAAGAAATTTTAATTTATATCCCCTTTAACTCATACTACTAAATGATTTGTACTATTGTAAATTATAATATAATACCTTTATAGATATTTTTATGCTCTGCACAAGCAAAAGAGCAGATGAAACACGTAATGGCATTTCGTTCAGAAGAATGGCAATGCCCGTTATCCTAACATTAGGTGAAATGTTATTCTAGAAAAAAGTTACTTTCCCGTATTAAGCTAAACAGTTCATTTAAATATTCCTCACTATACAAATGCTGGAAAGCTATAGGAAAAAACACGCCTCTATGATATTTAAGCGAATCCAAACTGTAAGCTTGTGACCGTAAAAAAAAATTTGCTCGCAATTAGATTTCACAAATTTGGTCCTAATGTGGGAGAAGAAAACACAGAAAAAAGAACAATTTAATTGACTTTTAACTTTTACTAAGTTAATGAGCGTTACCTCCAAATTCTAAATTACTTGTACTGTTCCATGTTCACTTTACCAGTAAGAAACTCATTGCAGTTACACTTTACACTTATTGAACTTATAATATAAACAGCTTTTTATAGTACTACTTTGTTCAAACCACAATGTCATGACAACTTTATTATCGGAAGGATGAATCCCCAATCACATTTTCGATACGACAATAACATGTTAGCTATAATGAAATGTTCGGAACACCTTCCAATTTTTTGTTTCTCGAGCCACACAATATTCAAACACATCCTGTAATAACCGTAAAAGCCTTTTTTCAGCGTCATATCAAAGGGGCGAATATCTTCATACTGCTTAAATGCTACTGCCAATAGTATTCAAAAGACTTTCGAAATCCACTGGAGAGACATTGCGACAACAAGATATTTACGGGAATGAGGGTGGAAGCACTCTTTTGGGGATGAGACACGTAATACGCGAGTCGTGAACAGAGGAAATTTAAGACAGCCGAAATAAAGGGAATTTTATATTAAACGCTATAAGAATAGAATTACGCAGTGATACTTTGAAGATCAAATTCCTCCTGGGTGAACTAAGTTCCAATTCGGCTGAAATTTCATATTTCCTACACATGTGCGGCTACTATGGACAAGACGTGATTTGCTCTTTAATTGTAACGTTAATATAATTGATGCTGATGTTCTCATGTTTATTTGTTTGATTTGGTTGTTGTACAGATCGAAGCGTCTAGACATGATATTGTAGGCAGGTTATTGTTAACCTTCAATGCTAAAAGGGGTTACCTTGAGTTACACATCTGTTGACAAAGATAATAAAACTATGAAACAAATAGAATTAACAATTGTCGCTTTGAATGTAAAACGACATTTAGTAGTTCCACGTAGTTACATGTTCTGTAAAACGCTTCACTGCTCTACTTCTAAAAGTTTTAATGAAAGCATTAAAACTGTTAGTTCAGCTATGAAACTTATGATTTTACAATTGCAGCTTTATTTCCTATTTAGTTCCTATTTATTTATGGTTTGTTTAATTTTTATGATATCAGTATCAAAGGGAATAATTAATTATAGAGTTTATAACGAAGAATTTATTGCATGTTCTACAAAAGGCGTTTATTAATTAAGAACAAATAAACTACTTTCATTTTATGAAATAAATGTAATTAAATTACTGTTATCATTGCACTAAGAATGTATAAATAAATTCCATATAACAAAATTGAATTATCTTTTTAATCAACGATATTAACTTTAACTTGGTCTAGAAGTTTGGACTTGGTTCTGTTTATTTTTTTATATTTAGGATTTGCTTTTACTGATCTTCTAATGCTGCTTCTGGTCATAACTCTATCGAAGATTTCTTCACTGGTGTCTTCGCTTCCATCATCAGAGAAATGATTGTTCATACTATCATTCATTTTCTTCGGCCTTATAACTACAGGTTCTACAGTGCTGTCAGATAAAATTGAATCTTCAGATATTAAACCTCTTTCATCTTCACTTGTGACTTTATCAATACTGATCTGACGCTCCAAAGCAGATTTGCATGGTACGTCCAAATTTTTCTTTTTGTCATCTTTCTTTTTTGTATTGCTAGGTTTATATTTCATAGGCGAGAAATCAATTCTTCGCAAATAGCTAATCGGATCGCCAAAACGTCTACTGCACTTTCTTGTTGCTTTGATTTCAGTCTTAACCTCTTCTGGTTTGCCAGAATTATATTCGTTCTCCATAGCGATACCTGAATCAGAATTGGAATCAATGGCAACAATTATTTCAGGTACTATCACTTCTTTCATTTTAAGTTTTTTATTGAGATCTTCAATTATTTCCGCTTGCTGTCGAATAATTTCATCCTTATGTGCGAGCTGCTTCGTAACTGATTCGGTTCTTATGGCTAAGTTTAATTCATACTTTTGAAGTTCGCTTGATAAAAATTCGAGTTCCTTTTTCCTATTTGATTCAAGTTTCTTTATTATTTCTGATTGTTTGATGTAAGATTCTTTCAACTTTACAATTTCTTGTTTATGTGACGTTGTTAGAAACTTAATAATATTTTTAGCTTCTTGTAATGTTGTCGGTTGCAACACATTCTCTTTGTCTCCGTCACTCGACATGCTCTCCATTGTGATCTGGAACATAAGAAATAATAAAGTTATTTTTAAACCTATTAAAAAATAAAAAAGGACATTCGCGACAGGCTTTTCGAGAGCATATGGTATGTAAAGTAAATGATTCGGCATGTAAAAAATTTGAATGGTGTTAAAAACAATTATAAATATAAGTAAAATTGGTCGTATTTAAAATAAATATAGTTAAAAATAGTAATGTGCTGAGATCATTGACATTAATTGTGGTGCATTACAAACATAAATTTGGTAGGTACGTCATAAATAAAAAACAACTAATAACAACAATCATTGTATGTTATTAATAAAAAATCTCACGTATTAAGATATTAATCGGTCTTACAGAAACCAATTGCACTTAATACGTGCATAAGCATTTTTGTTCACAGAAACTATATTAGTACTTCTAGTGCGACAGGTTGTAATGTGCTCTTTTGAGGAGAAGAAAATGTATATATAAATCTAGAAATTATATAGTACCTGCTTATTTGAAAATAATCGATAATCGGATTTAAATACTAATTAGTGTTAATAATAAAGTCTATAATCGAAATGTTAACATTATGACCAGTTCAATATGTTAATAGCAATTCACCTAATCAAAAGTATTTAATTTTTGTGAGATATATTGTGATACCATACTATTTTTTCTCAAATATCTTCCACATACAGTACAATACGAGTTACAAATTTATTAGCCACATACATGTTAAGTTTAAACCTGTGATTCATTATAAAGTGGATATTTTTTAAAGAAATCATTAACCACCTAATAAATGATTACAGTTAATCGTTAAAATAAATTGGAGGTAACAAAAAATATCAACCTAATTTGTATAGAAAATGTCTTTAATGATTACATTGCGTAAACGACTAGCTTGGTAACTTATTCCGCGAGGTATTTAGCACGAGTATCAATGATTAATGAGTTCCTAACGATCATATTAGAAATTGAAACGGTCTAAAATACTTTTTAGTAATATTTGTATTATATTTTGAAACTAATAAATCTGTTAGAAGTACATTTAATTTAGACATGGATGATAATTTTAATATAGAAGTGGTTCAGTCATCCACGAATATCAATAACAATAAAAGCATTATTGATGCGATGCTGTAAAAGATCTAAGAGAGGAGAAACATAGAAAGTACTGTTTTCAAACCTTTGCCGCAACATGAGTCGTTGGTAGCTGATATAAGCAACACGGTCATAGCTAGCCATGCGGGCTTTACGAAAACGCCAGCAGACTTCGTTTCGCCTTACAATCAATGAATGATTGAAATAAATTTACATAATTCCTTTATTTGTTAACCAATTGAAATGAAAAAAATGTTAAGTAAAGCCCAGATGATCGTGAAAACTGCATTCACATCGGATAACCCGTTTGTGGGACTAGCGTGCGCAAAACAGACAAACAGACAAAACGAAAAAAACATTTTTTTTTGTGTTATATTATCAATTTTTGTATGTACAGATAGTGATCAATTACAATTATAGATATGGAAGAAAACAGATTTAGTAGTTCTATACTAAATACGTATAAAACTTACATTATAATGAAGTAATGATTTTTTACATTCGCATTTTCTTGAAGAGCGTACGTACTTCCGATTCCTTTAGTTATGAAAATGAAATGTCTGTATCATAAATCTAATGTCAACCATTAGAACATTAATTATAAATACGTTACGCTCAACTCTAGAGACTTATGTGAAACAGAATTCACGCTTGTTATAATATTCCGTTCGCTAAAGAATACTTGTCTCGTTCACAATTGAATTATTATCGTCTCTCATAAGATGTTTTCCTTTAAACCATTCAATGTATAAATGGAAGTGTGATTGACTATATCATTGAGGATTTAAACTAGTCATTGTTTCTTTTGTTCAATAGACCGAGAAGGTATTGGCGTGTTAGACTTGGTTTTTTAATCTCGATGCGGAATTAACTTTGATTATCAAACCGATATTGTCTTCCTAAAACTGTGCATTTTTAAAATGGTTTCTTGCCAATGCTTTAGCAGGAGATATTAATAGTCAATGCTTTGGAAACATCTGATGCTTTATATCTGTTCTTGTTTAAGGGATCTAAAAAACTTTGGTAGCGTGATTCAGGAAAATCGCGTTATATTCAGGCACTTGACTATGTACTACCGAACTTGTGAGTTGAGGCATTTCGCATTTTGGATGTGATCTATTAAAGCTGAATCTAAAATCTTTAATAACAAAAAAATATATTAGAATTATGAGCATAAAATAGATACCCTATTTATTTATCGGAATATTACCTTATTAACAATTTAGCAAACGAGAGACACTTTTATTTTTAAACTAACTTATTTATGAACCAAAAGAACTGATTATCGCGAAATAAATAATAATAAGTACGAAACTGAAATAAGTAGTAACTATTACATCGCAATAACCATATTTTTTTTTCAATGTTTATATAGGCATAGCGTAGCCACAGACATTCCGAAATAAAGTTGAATGGAAATTCAGCTGTACAAACAAAAACTTTGAATGGTATCCTTAAGGTAAAGTAATATATTCATATCAACTGTTTTCGATGCGGTAAGTTAAAAAACCTTCGTGGAACTTACACAATAGCCCAATAAAGATTAAACATAGGTGGTATTGTATAGGCAGGTAGGTCCTTTTGGGCATACAATTTAGTTATTAGGTACAAAAGGGTGGGATTAGGTTAGCATTCTGAGTCTATTTACCTGTTCTGTAGCGTTTTTGAAATTAAAAGAAGCAAATTTTTTACTTAGTTTCTATGTTTGTATGATGATATAAATATTGGTATACATAAATGTTTGGTATGTATACATAAATGTATAAGAATATGTTCAAATTTCGTGGTGATTGTCCAACATCGGGATGCGTATTTAGATTTCAAAGAAGTTAACTTTATCAGTAATACATTTGATTTTACTTAAACATAACGTAAATAAATCATAAAACAACGACGGCTATTTTGACGAACGATTCGGAGTCAAATTTGACAGCTCTGTTTAACTATTCAATTATTCTAATCATATGTCAATTAAAGTGGATAGTTTATTAATAATTTTTCGTTGATTAATCTTTCAAAAACCGGCGGTAAGAGTCTTTGTGTTCAACTTTGTCTTGTAAGACAGCTCTTATAGAATAAAGGTCAACGCACTGGTAAAGTGGCTACAATCATTAAGGTTATTACTAAGATTATGTACTCCTACGCTGATCATGAGATTCTCGAACTAATCATTTGTCACGTGACTTAAATAATTTCATAACCCCCGCTCAGCATATAACGTGTCGCAATTGGTGTCATTCCACGAATTGCAACTTTGTTTATATAGATTGAGAGTCAACGTGGAGTCATTGTAGAACAAACCAGTCGACTCTTTATAATAACAATGCTGTATTGTTCAACCGACACTTGTGACCTTTGCAGCAAAACAGATGATATTTTTGTTTCGTATTCACTTACTGGCTGCATAAGTACGAACTGGTTTTGTGGCATGCAACGCATTCCTTCCGTTTTTCAAACGATGGGAACGGGATTTGGTATTATTGAACTTCTAAGCTACTTCAAAACTACTCGAAACTCTAAACTTACGGCTTTGGTAGTACGTTAAAATAAATTATTTTAAGTAAATATTCACAATTTACTAGGAACATTTATTAAACAGAAAATCTGTAACTTAAACCAATACTTTATTTTGGTAAATTTAAAATCGACCTTAAAAATAATTTTGGGATGTTTTTACTTGTGATAAATTATATGCAATAAGTTATATAACATATTAATTGCGATAGTAAAATGAAATATTATTGTTAAAAATATTATTCACTGGAACTTATCGCAATTACAAAATTAAATTTTGTTTAAACAAATATTCATAGCGATCACATTACATGAAATCACAGACTTAATTTGAAATTAAATAAATAAATTATATTAAGTACAAAATGTATCACTTACAAAAGTCATTTTTTAATTACATCAAAATGTTACTACTAAAGTTATTCTTACAATAATATTCAAAGTAATAATGCGATTGAAATATTAAATTAGTTTAAACAATTTTAAATATATTCAAAAATAACTGTATATAGCACAGACTCACCTGAACAATACGATCTTAAGTGTACGCCAGAAATCTCATAGTAATCACTCAAAGACAAAGGAACAATACAGAGCACTCACTCTTCGACCGTTCGTTACTGACTGAATGGCGCGACATAATAAATTGACTAGTAAGAAACTAATTGATTCCCTACTCTTCCAAACATGTAAAACTTCAACGCAAACTAATTTCAACTCTATTGCACAAACCCTAAGTTTCATTATGCATTTTAGAGTCAGAACCGGTCTACCTGAGTCAACGGGCTAACCCTGTTGGACTAGGTTGGAATACCTGAAGTTATTATTAGATCGTGGGAAGAGGCACATTCATTACATTGAGGTTCTTAGAAGATACGGTAGATAAGAAAGATCTTTACATCTTTATACGGGTTTTATTGGAGTACTTTAGCTTAAGAATACTATCAATGAATCCTAAAGCGATTATAGTATACTAGCTGTCCCCAGCAAACGTTGTTTTGCCATATAAATTATTATTTTAGAACTATTTTATGATAACCATAAAAATGGTTATACCTTAAAAGCTAGACAATGCTGTCGCGGACTTTTATGTATTACTTTTAGAGAGGAACAATATTGTAATACATGATTTTTGAGTAACTTTCACCGTTTACTCAGCGCACGCAATAAAAGCTCAAAATTTATTTCTTATTGCTGCTCCTCTTCTATTCCTCTTAGCGTGATGTTATATATCCTATAGCCTTCTTTCATGAATGAACTATCTTACACTAAAATAATATTTCAAATCGGTTCAATAGTTTTTGAGATTAGCCCGTTCAAACAAACAAATAAACTCTTCAGCTTTATATAGTAGTAAAGATTTAAGAATAAGTTACTTAAAAAAAATAAGTGGACACTTTGTTTTCTTCATGACCATGGTTCTGGGTTTTTGTGATCTATCAGATTATCCTTTAGTTCTTATAAAGGTTTTTTAAATGTCTTGACGGCTGGTATGGTTTAATGTCATGTAATGTGCCTTCAAAAACACCAACGCGCTTGACGATTTTCACGAGGTTATTACCTTCGACCACTCTTATATCGCTTATGTTGGTTGATATTGCACGGACACTCAAATATTTATACGTGTCTGTAAAATTTGTATCATTACGCAATTCATTTTACTATCTGAAATGCTTAATTTGTTATTAAATAGCTTCCGAGTCTAAAATATGTGGCACAATCGTGTCTGACCTAATTATGTCACGTAGGCATACTGAAACTGACAGAACTTCTGGTGTTATGAAATGTTTATAGAATTATATAAACTTAGATTGAATAAATAAATAACGATGCACATTCATAGCCCCATACTAAGATACCCCGTGTCGTGGGTACCATGGACAACACAGAAAGAAATTTACACACACACCCAGCCCGAGAACAGAAATTTAAATTCATCATTCAAATTTCCGCCTCGCTGGGAATAGAACCCAGGTTCCTTCGAACGGCGGTTCGGCGGTAACCATTACGCCACGCAAGTCGTCATGTTGTTATTCATTCTCGAACTTATTACAAGTCAAGGTTAAATGTCTCTTAAAATCATATTCGCTGTCTACGCTCAGGTGCTTCGCATCTAGGTAAATTTTGGATGGTTTTAAATGTTACTATTGATATTGTAATTTACATTATGTAAAAAAACGATTGAGATCAAATGTCTCCCATCCCGTAGTGACGCCGAAAATTACTTACGGCCTTATTACAAAACGTGGACTAGCTCAGTACTGGTTTAAACTTCTATTAGACCATACTAAAATAAACCTTGGCTTAAAGTATAGTATTAGAGACAAGCCTATACATGATAATCGTGGTTTAGACCTTATTTTGTAATAAAGTGGTTAAAGTTTATAAATCCTTTCTTTCCCTTTAAACTCCTACATAGAGATATTTTTTAACCGACTTAAAAAAGGAGAAGGTTCTCTATTTAACTATATTTTTTGTGTAATATAACTTTTTTCTAGGTGTACGGATTGGGATGATTTTTTTTATTTGAAAGCTGCTGGATGTCATGTTTCATTTAAATTTAAGCCACATTGGATTAGTAGTTTTGAGTTATCCCTAATAATACGAATTTATTTGATCTGTGTGACTTAGTCGGATTTTTTTTGTCCATTGATAAAGCGATTCTTGAAAGGTATTCGAAAGGTAAGCGATTCTTATTCGGTCGTTTTTTCTCTGGTTCTTTTATTTTAATGCTCATAGAGTCACTTTACCCAGTTGACGCACCGTTTCGGGGTGAAACATGTGTTGTATGGACGTTGAGATGTACTTTTATTTAATACGAGTATACTACCTTATACTTTCTTGCGGATTACTGCAAAGTTAATTAATACTACCTCAATGCTCATAATCATTCTCTACTATATTTTAGTTTTCTAAATTTTAAAGACAAGAATGCTTGGGCATGAGTTTGATTTATAAATAGTACCTAGTAGTGCTTCCTGTAACTGTGAGTTTGAAAACAAATCTTGTTGGCAGTTTCTTACTGCTTCTTCTTCCAAATCCAC